>JAQGAY010000074.1:0-58095 GCA_034698085.1 Polydesmus angustus
TAAGTTGGGCCTCTATTTGGAAAATAACAACGGCGCTCTACATAATTCCCAAAATGCGCTTCATTTAAATGTGCCCCCAAATAAAAGCCCATGGGCTTTTAATTGGAACCAAAAACCCAAATAGAGGCCCAGATGGGCTTTTGTTTGGGGGGGCTTATACTCAGAAAAACCCGGTAGTTAGCATTTCAATTACATGTACTTGTAATAATTGCCAAAGCAACCTTTTCATTGTACTGTATATCTTTATATGTACCGTATAAAAAAATGATGGATTATTTCCTTTTTTTTTTTTTTTTTTTTAATCATTTTTGGTAGATTTTTTAATATTACATCACCGAGGTTAAGATAGAATTTAAAAAAATACGATTTAGTATAAAGTTAAGAAAAAATATATCCGTGTGTGAGAAGTGTTTTTAGATTACTGTATTCTGGTTCACTTTTTCTAATTTTATTTCAATATGCGCGAACTCTCCATGTCACTTTTGCATAATAATTATTATTATTACACACTCACGATGACTCAAATGAGTTGAATCTTCTTTTTTTATTGAGGCGAATTCTATGACTCGAGTGACTTTTAATTTTTTACGTCACGTGTGTACACAACACAATTGTAATTTATTGAATAATTAGATGACTGAAAGAAAAGAAAAAAATGATTCGGTGAAATATATTTTTATCGCTTTTCTTAATAGGTATTGTACATAAAAGTGAACACGTTACGTCAGCTTTCAATTAAATTAACATAGAGAACGATTTCAAATTTTTTTTTTTTGGGACGTGATCTTAACATTTGAAACGATCGTTGTTTTGGTTTTCCTTTTCCTTTTTAGGTAAATTATGATTTTTTTTAATACGAAAACGTTTTGTATTATTTTGTGAATTACTTTTTTTTTAAAAACTTTTTAGTGAATGTACATAATCTCGAAACGAACATTTTCAGTACCGGGCACTGGTATGGGAGGAACCAACATTTTTTCTCGTTGTGACATTATAATCCTTCTCATATCGGAAAAAATGCACGTTTTTATGAAGAGTAAAAACAAAACGAGAAATTCTAAAATTACCGGCAACACGTTTAATCTTTTAAATTGGTGAAAATACTCGATGATATTCCAACTACTGACTCAAAATTTTGTTTACAACTTAATGGAAGAAAAATACTTTTCTAAGTAACTTTTAAGCGCGGTAAACATTTTAATTTAAAAGAATAATTATTATTCTTGAAAACTATTGATAACTTCAAGTTTAGAGTTTATTGACCAAAAACTAGTATGAAAAAAAAAGAAGAACTAACCTTGTTCGGCTTGAGATGAGACGCCGGACATGAGGATCGGTGGTCAGGTGTCTTTTAAGACTGGAGATGACCAGGTGTAATATTATGATAGTGTCGAGGACGAGCTCACGTGATCCCGAAGGTTGAGGGCGGTGAATGGAGTGTAAGAAGAAAGAAAAGTTTCCTTTTCTCATTTTTTTTTATTAACTCCTCCTTTCACTCGCATCACGTGTAGTCTTAATCACGTGAGTCAACGCCTTTTTTTTATCTCATCTTTATTACAGGTATATTAATAGTAGCAATTAATTTCCCAGTTGACAATACGCAGATCTAGATATTTCACACGAGTGTGAAGCAGGAACCGCTTGCTTTCTAATCATTGCTTAATCTGGCGAATATACGGTAGAAAGATCATCATCTCGTTTCATATTTAATTTAACTCTTTAAGCAACATGCGTACCCACATTAAAGCTATGTGTAATGTTTGTTGGAATTAGGTAAACATTATGAAAACCCGATTATCTAATATTATCTTTTTGCGGAGAATATCTAAATTAAGATCAAAACTTAAAACGAGCCGCAAGTTCGATTTAGTCACGACGTATATGCATAATTATGTGATCAGAATCAAATTAAATGTTGCTAAGAGAGCAGGGCTGGGTCGGTGTCATTTGAGCTCTAGGTTTTAGGATCTTTGGGTGTTATCATTTGCTTCGTAATTTTTGGGTTTTGTCAGAATTTTTGATATTTTTGTTTTATTTACCAGCGAAGAAAAATTAGGATAAAATTTAAAATGTTAGTAAAGGTTAATATTTTTGTATTGTAAAAGTAGCATTGAATTTATAAATGCTATACATGTAATTTGTTTTATTGTGATTATCGTCATTATGAATTTGAGAGAAGAAAAACGTTAATTTTATTTTAAAATTATTAAGTTTTTTCTAAAAAAAAAAAAGTAAAGGTTATTAGTGTTTTTTCAATGTTCATTATACGTTTTTTAGAGGTTATTACAGTATTATTTTTTTAGTGGTTACTACGATATTTTTGAAGGGTGATTAATGGTTATGACTTTTTGGAGGTGATCTTTTTTCTTTTCTTAAAAAAAAAAAGATTTTTCGTGTTTTCTTTCTTTTTCTTCAAAACGGTTTTATGTTGTTTAGAATGGACCTTTAGAGTAGGAATGACTGAATTTTTGGGCTAAAGACTTTTAATGGTTTGAACGTTCATTGAAGATGTTTTCTTAATTAAAGGTAGTCATTTTGTCAATAGAAATACTGTATACAGTGTTTTTATACGAGCGGTAGTTGAGAAAATTTAGCGCTTTATTACTGGTAACGATTTGCGTTAAGTTGATGATCTTCTTGTTCCGCTTTTATTTTCAAACTTCCTCGTTAACTAAGAGGCAAAAAAAAAGAAGATGAAATAATGATGGCGATTGCATTTGAAACGATGATTAATCTGTAACTTTATACTCAATTAAAATTTTTTTTTAAAAAATAATATTTACTTAGTAACTACTTTCTTTTTTGTTTACGGTTTTGTTTGCTAATTATTGTAATAATGTTAGCCATGTTTTATCGGTTAATCCATTTTAATTTCAAGGTTTGTTGACGAAAAGAAAATTTTTTTTTTATTGGAACGTGTTTTTCATATTAAATTCGAATGCTAATAGTAATGATTTTAATAAGAAGCTCCAGTGAAAGTTTTTGTTGAAAGTTTTATAAACTATTTATTACGTAATTGTGAAAATTTTATTAGTAAATAACTTGCTGCGTATCTCACTTAGTTTTTATAATAATTTATATTAACTGAGATTTATAATGATGTAACTAAGTTTTTATTTTAGCGCTAATAGTCCTATTTTTCATCTTTTTTTGACAATATTTTTGTAAACAGTTTTGGTGATGAAACGGCGTAGGTCAACGAGACAGAAGAATATTATTTAATCGACCTCTAACATTTTTTTAATTTTTTTTAAAGTTTTAATCGTCGTAATATTTTTTAAAAAATAACAACTACGTTGAAATAGTTAAAGGTTATAATGATTACGATAGTTCATAATTTTAATTTTTTCAAAATCAAGGTTAAGATGTCTTTGTTTTGTTATTTTAAAATTTTTTGTTTGTCCAAATTTATACTTTTAAAAGTTTTTTTTTGTTTTTGTTAATTTTTATTGTGAGTTTTGGCTTTATTAGGATTGTAATTATTATCTCAGAATGGCACATACAAATTATTTTGTACTTGTATTTTGACACGTCGACTTTTTGACACAAAAAAAAATGGATTATTATATGAATTTTTGAAGTTAATTTTGGGTTTTTGGTTGGATACATTTTGAGATTTTTAAGGATTTGGTTTTTCTTGGTAATCCAGATTCCAATTAATTTCCAAAATTGTACTTTTTCCACTGAAAAATTCTGTATTTCAGGAATTATTATCAAAACGTTCTACTGGACAAAGTGATGGGAACAATATTAGATTTGTTCGTGATTTTTTTTAACTTGGTTTAATGGTTTTTTATTTAAATTATTATTAGTGTTTATATTTTGGTTATACTAAAACCCACGTAGAATTACTTTGCAGCATGCCTTGTTGTTGCGTAATAACAAATTAAAAATTCATTGGAAAGGCAAATTTTAATTTTATTTCGGTCATTTATTGAATATCGAAGGTTAAAATTGTTTCATATTTTATCTACCGGGGTAATACAGTAAATTATCTTCGGAAAATATTTTCAAATCAATACCAAGGCTTTTTTTTCTTTTCCTTTTTTTTTTTAATCGATGTTTTTATTTTATTTATTTTATTGCACAATTGTCGCAGCATAGCTGCACTAACATTAAGGAAGAGAAAGTAGTATCCCGGTCTCGAACCCGCGGATACACCCTTCCCCTCAGCCTCCATCAAATATAGCTGGATTACAGGAGTGCACTACTTCTCCCTTTTATCAACTTTTGGTTTTATAATTAGCTATTTGTTAATCAAGTCTTGTAATAGTTTCTCACTTGACATTAATTCAGCTTTTATTATAAACTGATTTTCTACTCCTTTTTTTAAAAAAAAAATAATCAATAATTATTTAATTAGCGTTACTAAAAAAGATATTTGTTTTGTGGTTACGTCGAATTGTTCAAATCACTTTCGTATTAAGCGAACGAAGGAAAAATTAAAGCACAAATGCAAACAATTCTTAAAGGAAATTTTTTATTTGCGTAATAACAATATTAGCATGTACTTTTATTATTTGTTTTCATTAGAAATCGAGAAGTGTTAATATTAATTTTTTTCCTCCTGTTTTTATAGATCGGAGACGTGGTTTACGCGAAAGTACTGGTGGCGATCAAGGACATGGAACCGGAACTGGTGTGCGTGGATCGGCACGGAAAAGCCGCTGGGTTGGGAGTTCCATCCGAAGGCGGTTTCCTATTTCAAGTGTCACTCAATTTAATCCGAAAGTATGTTAACTATTTTTATTACCGTTTATTTTTTTTTTCTTCTTTCAGATACCGTAATTTATTAATGATTATTAACCTTGATGTAAAACGCGTCAGGTTTATTACTCTGTTTTCTTCTTCTTTTTCAAATTTTTTTTTTAAAGACTTTTATAGCTAGCGAGTCAAAATGAAGTTTTTGATTTCTTAATTTTTTGATGGAAAAGAAACCGTGTGGCGAGTTAGCGGGACATATTTAACAACTGAGGTCAAATCACTCTCGTCTTTTATTTGCAATTTTTTTTCTGAGATCGGGTTGAGTTGCAAAACTCTCGAACATAATAATTAAAAATGTTTATTAATTTATAAATACTTGCAGAATTTGGTAAGGATTCGAAAGAGTTCTAATTTTGGTTTTTGGTTGCGTTTAATAGGAGAAAAGGATCCTTCAAAGTAGCATTTTTAGTTTAAAAAGAGACTGAAATGGATTTTAATTAATCCGTTTGGTTTCAATTTGAGATTTTTTTTAGGGCAGGAAAATGGGCAACAATTACTGTTTTTTTTAAGTTTTAAGTTGAGCAAATTTTAATTTGATTACACAATTCACACAATGTTTCTTTCTTCTTCACTATAAACTTTTATTTTTCACTTTTCGCACATTCTTTTCTCTAGTTTTCTCCGCCTAACTGTTAGAACTTCATTTTTGGGATAGAATCATTTTCTCAGAGTTGTATAACCAAAAAAAAGTAATTGTTTTTTCAATCGATTCTTGCGTAAATGTTTATTCATACTTATTGAATCGTTTGTTATACATGTATTGATGATTAATGAAGTGCATGGTTTCTCTAGATTTTCATCGTGATCAGCTAATTTTACCCCATTTCTTCTAATCGAGCTTTTTGTTTGCAGGTTGCTTTCACCTTCGTGTTGTCTGATGAAAGCTCTGGGTCAACATTTCAAGTTCGAAACAGCCATCGGAATGAACGGGCGAGTGTGGGTGAAAGGAATGTCGGTGAAGGAGACCATCGTTCTCAGTAACGCTATGTCACTGTCTGAGAATATGACGGAGGACGAAATTAAAATCATGGTCAACAGGCTAGTGGACGCAATGGCTGGCTTTCAATAACCAATATCTCAAGATTTACGGAACAAAAACGGTGAGTAGAATGCCGAAATAATTCAGCAACAATTATTATTAATTTTCTGTTTTTAATTTCGATTTTCGAAATGTAAGTTCATAAACAATTTTTATATATACAGTACCAAACATTTTCCTTTATTATTACAAACATTTTAGAGAAGTGTCGAATTTTATTTTTACAATGTGCAAACAAACATAAATTACGGTAACTAAAATGCAACGAGACGAAAATGATGTCAAGTGACCAAAGGATAATTACATAAGAGAATGACGAACGAGTTTTGTTTATGAATAGTTATTAATGTAGGAAAATCACAGTCAAAATAATGTAAACAAAAAAACAAACGAAAGTCCTGCTTAAAATCGCTTTTTTTTTGTAGAACGAGAACAACAAGTTTCATTTATAACATATTTGATAACAAATTGTAATAGTTACTGGTATACTTTTAGTTGTTTTTTTTCTTCGTTAAAAGCGGACTAAAGTTTGTACAAATTGCCTAAAATCAGCTAGTTCTATTGATGAGTTGAGATTCTTTGATTAGCATCTGATGCTGGATGAGATTGAGTTTGTATCCGTCCGGTTGCGGATTGTCAACTTTATCTTGCAAAAGAGTGAGGTTCACTATCCGTCGGTCATCATGAAGGCTATTCAGAGTGCTCATATCTTCCGCAGATAATGAAAAATCGAAAACCTACATTGTAGACGAAAAAAAAAATAATAGATTAGTTTTAGACTTACGGTAACATAATATGCATAATAATTTTGAATTTTATTATTTTTTTTCAGATGGTACTTTTTGGTTACCTGGGCGTTTTGTTGAATGCGAGGCAGTTTAGTAGACTTGGGAATTGTGATCACATTATTCTTAAAAGGCAAAAATTAATTTTGGAGAAGACGACAAAAGTGTGGAAAAAAAATCAAGTACCTGTATGGACCATCTGATAAGAACCTGAGCTGGAGTTTTATTATTTTTATTGGCTATTTGCAGAAGAATAGGCTCGTTGAGAATTGTACCTTTCGCCAAAGGGCAGTATCCCTATTCAAACCAAAATCATTTTTTTTTTATAATCGTCATCATTTAAAATAAAAAAAAAAAGATTTTATACTTGTAGTTGAATATTATTATCGTCGCAGAAGTTGTGTAATTTGCGAGGGTTTTGGAAAACGTGAAACTCCACCTGATTGACCATCGGCACCACGCTACAGTACTCCATCATCTCTTCCAAGTGAGAAATAGAGAAGTTACTAACCCCGATGGCCCGCACATGTTCTAAAAATGGATGTACCGGTATGTCATTTTTAAAATACGTCAACAGTAAGTGACCAAAAAAATCCTGAAGTTTACCTTCATCTAGCAATTTTTCTAATTGGCGCCAAGTGTCTTCTCTCATCTGTCGTTTATCCGAAAAGTTGGACGGACAGTTAGGAGCGTGTAACATGTATAAATCTAAAACGAAACAATTTTATTTTCCAAAAGATTCACAAATTTGACTGTCATCTATTCCACCTAAATAATCAACATTTAAGCGCTTCATCGATGCAAAAAATGCCTCCCTGGTATTCCGAATCCCATAATCTGTTGGCCATAGTTTAGTAGTCAGGAACACCTCTTCTCTGGGAACTTTACTCTCCTTTAATTAAAAATTAATACATAATTATGTAAGTATAAAAATATTTTTAATAGCTTTAAAAGAGAGCCAACAAAAATCAAACTCCAACAACAACCTATATAAGGTGCACGTGGTGATGAAGTTTGTTGACATTCCTTTTGGAATGACCATATAGTTTGTCAAAAGAAAGATAACAATACCGTCTTCTAAAATCCGTAGAAATTTTGTAATCAGGCGAAAAGATTTTGATAAGTGACAGAAGACCAAGTTCAAATGTCCCTTTCATTATTGTTTATCTTTTTTTAAAAAATTAATGTAAAAAGTAGGTAGAAAGTTCATTTGTGTGGGCCCTTGATCGAATTTTAACAGGATGCTGCCGGTAGTGTCTCTCGATTGGGCCGGATCAGAAATAAAAAAGGGTCAAAGGTGTACGTTCGATAGGTTTTTCCCCAACTTTATTATAAATTGTCTTTCTCTTGATTTATTTCTCATTTCCTTTAAATTTAGTGTGTACCTGTAGTGCGATTCCCAACTTGTCTTCGCATCCGTATCGTTTGGCAGTGTCGATCAAGCGGTATTTACAGTCTCTGAGAGCGAAGATGACTCCTTGTTGCGAATAGCCACCGCTGTGCGATGTACCTGCGTAATACGGTAAAAAAACAATTTCATATAATTTTATTATCTAGGCGATTAGAAACCAAGGTGTTATTTGAGTTCACGAGCATAGTAGCTGTTAAAGAGGATTATTTATTTTTCTATGTACGTCAATAAAAGGTGGCTGGGGGAAGGAAATAAAAAAAAAAGCAGGAAAAACGGCGATAACAATATTTATTTTGTTATAAATAGGAAACGTTTTCTCGAAAAGAGAGTGAGAATGTGTAACATTATTAAGGAAACAAAGAAAGCCAAGTTTTTAAAAATTAAGAAACAAAAAAGAAGAAAGCAAATTAAAGACAGCTTAATATTTTTAAACACGGATCTTTTAAATGAAAGAAAATTAGAAAACTTTACAATCAAGAAAAATGGGATGAAAAATGCTTAAATTTTTTTTTTAAAAAAACCCATTGTTCCCGGTTAATTTTAAAATCAAGAAAGAAAAAATAATGATTAAGATAAATATAATTTTTTATCAAGTAGTTCCTAATTTTTTTCAGAATAACTTTGAAATTAACAAGAAATACTGGAAATTAAAAAACATATCCCAATTAATTCTAAAATTAAGAGGAAATAATGAGGAGCAGTATAATAATTTTAAAAAAAATGTAAATTTTGAGTGCAGAATTTTTGCACATAAAAATTAAGAAAAATGAAGAGGTAGGAAATTTTGGATGTAGAATTTTTCCCTGAACAAAAACGTGTAACCCAAACACACATCTAGAGAATAACATTTTTAATGTTGTTGTTGAAATTGAAAACGAAAGTGTTTGGTGTAGAGTAATAAAAGCCCCGGTCGGAGGCAACCCTAGTAGTGCATTAATCATCCCGAACGCACCGTTGTCTGACGTCACTGCTTTCACGTGCTCATCGTGTGTTCGCTCGGGTTCGAACACGTGAAGAGAATCAATATTTTTTTCTCCCCAATTGCTGCATATCATTAATAATAGCCATATACTAGAACTCCCATCTTTTCTATACCTCTGCCAATTAATTATATTTAGTACAGCTCTAGTTTCTTATTAATTAAATCGTTGATTGTTATTTTGATTAATCGATTAATATTTTTTTATCTCGATCATCGTGATTAATTGTATCATTAATTGATTTTTAATCTTAAATTTCGTTTTTTAAACTGAATTTTTTGTACATTTTAGACCATTTTAGAAGAGAAAAAAATTTTTTTTTTTGTTTTGTTATTGTTATTAAAATGTTGCAATGATTTGGAAGAAAGCAGTTCGAAGTGGTTAATCTGATTGATTCTAGCACCAATCGATTTTCTTGATCTCTTCTTATCATTCAAAAAAGAAATGTGTACCGTACCCCCGATCGAATTAGATCAGGTTTATCATTCAAACCGAATGAGAGTACGTATAGGACGAAATGGAGAAAAATAATACTCTTAATCGATCAAATCTATTTTTAAAATCCCCAGCTAAATAATTCATTCTCTAAACGTTAATTTAATTTTTTTTATACATATGGAAAAGTTCAGTGGATATATAATATTTTTTTCCCGAGATTTCCACAGCTGCTTGTTTATTTATTTTCGAGCACGGTTCTAAAAATAGATAGGGGATTGCGAAAGGGGCGAAAGAGAATGCAAAAAATAAATAAATAAGCTAGTGATAAAAAAAAATCAACCAAACATTAAAAAAAAAAAAACTTAAATTTTAAATCCTCAGTTGATTTCGATTGTTGTAAAGTGAGAGTGAAAATGAAGGATAGGTAGGTAGCTGCCTGGACGTGCATGCATAACCCATGACCTACATTGAGGTTCCTATTCGAGTAGAAGGTCACCTCAATTAGTTAGACCTACCCAAAGAAGAAGCGTCAAAACATTTATTTAAAAAAATATATATATGCATCAAGAAAAACTTTCTACAATTTAAACAAAAATTGCAAAAAAATGTGAAGAATGCACTTGGTATGATGATCAGCTGATGCATTTCGCTTGCTTTTTTAGTGAACCCAAATTTATTTATTTATAAAAGCCCGCATTAATTATTGTTAGTTAATTAAAATGATAAATTAAAAATTGGCGCACTCACCTAACCCAAAAATTGGCATCCGAACTCCGTTACGGAGAAAGACGGTGCTGTTTGCAGCATCCATTGGAATCTCGAGCATCTTTTCCCGTGTAGTATTTCCCGGCGGCAGTAGCAGCAGCCAACGCTAAGCCCCGCCCATTAGATACGAGGACCGTTCGCCAATCGCGTCCTATATTTATTGTTACCTTCGGATTTGAATAAATTAGACTGTTAGTGGCGTAATTTAAAAGTGATTACGATATCCGATAAAATGTAACATTTAGTTATCTTTTTATTGAGCATTAGGTGATTGAGTAAACAACGAAAGTAGTTCTTTATTTCTAACTCTATAGAGGTCCTGTACTAAGACTTTGTAAATACAGTATATGAATGACCCTCGATTGATTGACGTAATTTTGTAATACTTGTAGGGGTATTTTTGTTTTGGAGGTCAAGTACTCCAGTTAAAAAAAGGAGAAAGTAATAATTAATGGGGTGTGTTACATTTTGTAAGCTTTGATTGAGCAATATTTAATCATAGGATTTAATCCATGTATTTTTAATATCAGTAATAACATAGTAACTATGGTAATAAGCTTATTATTAATTTAAGTAAGTGTGATCGTAAAAACATGTTCCAAATAGTTTTAAAAAATCTTACGTAATTAATTGTTTTTATTTTCCAACTTTGATTTTGTTTGATTACTATAGAATTATTAGTAGTGAAATAATTATTAATACTGTATCGTACATGTATTTTACTCCAAATATTTAAATTTCCTTCTAGAAGTTGTTTAGGCGATTTAACACTAGATGGCGCAATTTTCAAACTTTAATTTGTTTTTATTTATTTCGATAAACATAAGAAAATTATCTCACGTTTCCTCAATATTAATTACGTATTAATTAAATAATAATTTTTTTAAAGAAGTTGCGTAAGATTTAAAAAGTATTAAATCGAATTAATTTTATTCGTAAAGAGAGCGAAAGTTTTTGCGCAAGCGCAGTGAGTTATGAATACCTGAAGAAAAGGATGCGCCAAAATTACGATCTTTTCTTCACTTCCGGAGTCATGTGATTGTTAAGAAGAATAATAGAAAAAAAAGTTTTACGTTAACTTTTAAATAAAAGTGTAAATAAACTAGAGAGAGATAGAGATTAATCGCCGCCGAGGTAAGCAAAAATTGCTAGGAGATAAACGATCGATGAAATGGCGGCGGCGGCTACTCGAGGGCACGTCCCGTGGGTTCCTCTGCGTTCTCCCACTCGAAACACTTCAAATTCCGAAGTCACTTTTCGTCCCAGGATCACATTTGGTCATCCAAACGATGGTGAGTTTCATGTAAAAGAGATAAAATAGCATCTTCTAAAGTACAGTACATGTATTAAGTTGAAGGGGAAAGAAAAATTTTTATTACTTGTTTAATAATGTTATCATATGGGTGATTATTTAGAACAGCTTTCAAGTTCATCAAACTACCGTATGCATTCAATATGGAGACCGAAACGTAATATTCAAGAGTTGTTTACGTCTTTATAGGCTGATTTTAAATGAAAATTAAGTTATATTCGACCCGCACATAGCGTAATATTCGGTGTTTATTTTAGCTCAAGGTAGGCGGACTTTGTTTATATTCGCGTTTTATAAACTATACATATAAAATTCTGGAAGCTGGCTTTGTATGTTACTGTATTAATAATTTTTTGTAGGCTCATTGATTAAATTGACTGGAATGTTAGCTGGAATGGAACAATTCCACTGAGGAGTTTTGGAAGAGTTGTCGAGCTGCAAGAATGTGTTTGGAAAACAAGAAATTGGAAGCGATTTGTTTACGTATCGATATCAATTTGTTCCATGAAGGTTGCGAGCTGCCACAATTATTCGAGAACTTAAAAATTTGAGCTTGATTAATTTTATACGTTCGTTGATTCATTTAAAAAATGAAAAGTTACGGAAAAGGAATTTTGAAGAAGCGATTAGTTTCTGTATCGATTTCAGTTTGGGTTCCACAGTTTTATAGTAAGAGAGTTGAGTTTCCGAGAATTCTTTAAATATCTCGTTTAATTTCACATTAGAGAATCTCCTCGTCTAATCATAATTGCTTTTCATTTTATTATTATTTTTTTTAAAATCTTCATTTGCAGGCTTCTCGACTTTCGAATTATATTCCAAGGGTCATTTTTGTCTCCTTGAATGGAATTCGATTGGTAGAGCGAGAGAAAACATGAATTAATAAGAGCGAGCATAAGTGATTGACCCTGGCCTCAAACGAACATCTCATTATTTACATTTTTACAAGTCTAAAAAAATATATTATTTTTTGATTATTATTCTTATTTTCTTTTCACCTTGAAACACATTTTATAAGATCTACAAATGGTTCGAGGGAAGTTGTCCTATGCTGGACACTTGCTCTTAACATAAACAAACTTTTAAGTACGGTACATGTATTGCAAAATTTTGTAATAGGTCGCGCGCCGGATAAATATAGATTTCGGGCAGTGACTGAAACTTAATACGTGCATTTAATTTAATGATAATACAAACATAATTATAATGCCCTTTATTCTTTTTAACTTTTTAAGGATTAACATTTGTCGAGATATGAAGACAAAATGTATGTTCTCAACAGCTTTTTGATTTCGTTAATTTGCAAATGTAAATGTTATTTAAGTCAAAACTAAAACAAAATATCATTTTTTTCCGAATTGCAAATTTACAGTACATAATGTACGAGTATTACTAATGCAGTAATGCTACGGGTAGAATCATTACAAACACCATGACGTGTCAATATAACTATTGTTGGCAACTTTTGAATAGGATAAAAGTTTTACGAAATGCTTATTCATCGAAATTTTTTGATTTTAACAGACACTTTTTTTTTTTTTCGTTAGAAAACCAAAAGTGACGCGAAGTTGCTGCACAAAATGTACGGTGCTGTATATTAGAAATTAATGGTTGATATTAGACACGTTCTGAATACTTATTGGTAGGATAGGGAGAAAGAAAAAAAATGAATCAAACTCATCAATATAAATGTAGGGCACTGTATCACAAAAATCGATAATAATTATGTTTTTTTGAAAATTTAAAGAGATGTGCGACAATTATTATTAGGTAAGGAGAGAACGCTTGATATCAATTTTATAATAATAATTACGCTGTTAAAATTAATACTGTTTCAAGTTTGTTCGATTCATTTTTTTTTTTTTTTTGGAGATAATTTACCCAGTTTTAATTTTATATTCGGGGAGGTTTTTTTTAACATCAAATTGAGGCGATTATTATTAAGCAATTGTGAGTCGAGAGAATTTTTTTTTTGAAGATTTGAAATCGTTTTACTTAAATCTAATCTTAAGTAATATTCTAAAGTAAAATTTTATTTGAGCGTTATTGATGCTAAAATAAGTGCCAATTAAGAGTTATAAATTTCTTACTCTTTACATTTTTGTAAGTACTGTACAGTAAATTACTTTATTAAAATCATAAGTACATGCATGCAATTTTATTATTTTTTTATAGAGCACTATAATTATGATTTTTGCGTTAAAATAATCAAATTAACTTTAAAACAAACAAACAAAAAATACGTGCAAAAACTTGAAATTGCAAAATTCCGAGATTTAAAACCATTAATTAAGATTGTTTTTGAGCGAAGAAAAGCAAAGTCTACCATCGTTTTAATTGTCTCAACATATTCACGTGCATAACACGTGGGCTGAGGTTAAATATGCGCTGGCCTAAATCCACCCTCCCTCACTTATCATTAACACCACCCCCACTAATCGCTTTCTCACTTTGGAATCTGAAACGGAGGAGAGGCGTGGTTGGAGCATGGTGTAGCACTGTAGCAGGAGCGTGAGGTCAAAGGGCGATGCCGCTTTTGACAATAGACCGGAAGCGACGATGAGGAGTTATAAAAATGCCGTTTAGTTCGGTTAGTGGTTCCAAAACGGTGCTCGCTTTTGGTCGCTTTGGTCGCCGCAATCTCAACCTCTCTGTTCATGTCGCCAATTCGCTTAATATTTCGATTTCGTAGAAAAACTAGTTAATTTTTTTTTTTCAAATTTCGAGTCAAAAAGTTTTCGTTTCTTTATTTTTTTTAAAGGTGAGTTTATCCTAATTTTTTAATTTTTATATCCTTACTTTGTTTTTACTTTTTAAGTTTTTTTTTTTACATCCTTTTTTTAATTAAGTAAAAATTTTTTTGAAGATGAGGTTTTTTTCTTGTAGTTTTAAAAGTTAATCAAGTTCAAACAATAATTTTATTAGCGTAAACAGCATAGTATACGTTATTTGTTTTTAGAATTATTGTTTATTTTTTATTTTGGTTATGTGCGAGGATAAATAAACTACGACTGGAATTTCTTTTGTTGAAGAGTGTTTCCATCTGCCGATTAACACTTCCTCTTTGTTTGTTTTTTAATTTTTCTAAAAATTATTTTTAAGATTTTTATTTTTTTTATATTTATATTGCTAGAGTCAATTTTATGTTTGGCATCTTATAATAATTTTATTTCATGTAATAACAGCTTTTTTTTTTGAGGTGATAATGTTTTACTTTAGGAGACGATTATCTTTTTTAGAGGGGGTTGATTTGATTTAAATTTTTAGATTTTTGTTTTAATTATCAGGCAAACAATTAATGGTTTCCAATACGTTTTTCAGCACGTTTATCAATGTTTGTGTTGTTTCTAACTTTTTATTTGAGGCCTTTACTATGTATAATTTTTTTTTTTTTTTTTTTTTTTTTTTAAATCATTATTACTTCTAATTAACTTTTCTTCGTTTTTTCTTTATTTAATTTTATTCATTTTTTTAAAAGTTCTAATATTTTCACGTTTTTTTACTTATGTATTTATTTTTTGCAGTTTAATAGTATTAATTTTAAGAAAAAATTTGATCCGATTTTATTATTGCATCGTAATTTTATGTACGGTAGTTTCTCAAGTTTTTTTTGTCGTTCATAATTATTTTTTTAAATGTAAACAATTAAAAAGAAAAGAAAATGCTTTGTTGTGGTTTATAGACAGATGGACAAAATGCGTTGACCATATGTTGAAAAAAACCATCTGCGTTTTCCTCTCGATAAGATTAACCACAAATATTTGGGAGAGACGAAAAATAACATCGTTCGATACTATTAAATATTACTGTATATTATATTTTTGGAAAATTGTTTTAAATAATGATTGAGATGAGGCTTTGATCGAATGTGTGTCGCCGTGCCGCCATCAAACAAAAAGATCAGAAAGAGAGAGGGGGGTAGACTTTGCTCGTACAAAAATGATTGAAAATTAATTTATTTTTTCCTCAACAACAACAAAAAAAAGTATGTTTTGTCAAAAGATCACGGTTGACATCGATCTTATTTTTATCGCCATGTGCTTTTCCGTCCAATGGAAAGTGACAGCGCGGCCTTCGATGTACATGCCGGCTACTTCAATGTACTTCCTTCCTTCCTTATTTGTTTGTTTTTAAAATTTTTGTATATTTTTTAGATCAATTTTTGAGCAATAAGATAATTTTATCCTCCAAATCAGTTAATAATTGTGAAAATAGAAGTGAATTTTAACGATTCGTGATGCAATTAAAATGCATCGTAAATTATTAACGAAAAATTTGGAATTAAAAGCGCGATTGCGTTAATTAATAATTTATTGAAGAGCTTGTCAAGTGTCATGATTTCTATGAAATGCACTGTACACAAAAAAAAAACACTACAGTATTATTCGAGTATAACGAAGTTGCGAAAAATGCACTGAAAACTAGTTAAAAGAGCCATTTTAATTTACAATTACAGAAAAAATACTTAAAATATTATTAAACTTGAAAAACTTGTTGTACAGAGAATAAATAATTCTGCGTTTTAATAGTTATTTTATTTTTTGAATTTTTAGAAGTTGCAGTAGATCAGTCAAGACCCGAACACGATCGTAATAGTAGCATTCAGATGGATAACAATGGTCTGCAAGAATTGGTAGTGGCCCATCGAGGCACTCCGATGGTCCACCCGCCCAATTTCACTCCTCACATGGTGAACAGTATGAGACGCAAGTTGAGGTTCTTCTTCATGAACCCCATCGAGAAGTGGAAAGCCAGGAGACAGTTCCCGTTTAAGCTACTTTTGCAGATACTTAAAATTATCATCGTTACCGTTCAAGTACTTATTACAAAAATTATTATAAAATTTACTTCCTTATATTAATAGTTATCATTTTTTTAAAAGTTGTGTATGTTTGGAAACGCGCGCTATTCACACATGAACTTTTACGATGACAACAGGATCGCCTTGTGCAATTTATTTCTGAAGGATTGGGATTCTACTTACGAGGTATTATAATACTTAATCGAGTTAATTTTTCATTAAAACTTTAAATTAAGAAAAAGTTGGTTTTCCTTGTTTTGATAAAAAGTTCAAGGAGAAATTCGAATTGATTTTTTTTGTTGACAACTTTCGTTGTACTGAGCTTTTATTTTTTTATTATTGCAAAAAGTTTCGAAATAGTTTGCACTGAAATTTAAAGGAAGTGGATTTTGGTGTTGCAATTTTTTGATTAAAAAACAATTAAATTAGTATAGATACGAGATTTTAATTAATCAAGAAATATTTGGAAGAGAAATTATTTCCTACATAATTTGTAAACAAAGTTTTTTTGCGTTTCTAAATTTGTATTTAGGTTTTAGAAAACTTTTAAGAATTAGTAAGCTATTATTAAACGGTTAAAAACCAACTTTTTTATGTAAATTAATCTGAATTTTGTTTTGTAAACATTAAATAATGTTTTAATTTTTTTTGTGTAGGTGGAGTCTTATCCTCCTAGCCAAGGACCATACGCTATTTACACCAAAGACGAATTCTTCCTGCATTTAGATCACATTGTTTCTCGGGTAAGACATTTTTTTCCACTTTATTTATATTTGAGTCAATAATCATAGCGCAGTCATAAGACAACGGAAAAAACATAATAATATATCCGGTAAATATTAGAGCCAGTAATCTATATAGAGTAGGATAAACGAAGATTTGTTCTAAATTTCTAGTTCCACTTTTTCTTTCCTCGCCTTAAAACCATGATTTTTTGCTTGTGGATTTCGTAATAATCGTTTTGAATCTGATCGATATGTTTGGCACATATATATTTTTTGAAGGAGTTGTTTGTGTTTGTTTTCTAGATTTGCTTTTGATTAAGATTAGTTTTGGAGAAAGTTAACAAAAGTAGGGCTCATGACCCCATTAACTTGACACTGACTGTTTGTTTTTTTAAAAAATGAAAAAAATTAAGCTCGTAAAACAGTGTTAATAGAGCAAATTTATTTTGTTTATTTTAATCTCTTTAAGTATTAATGACATCAAACGTATTAGTTGCACTCGTCAAAAACTTTTCTCGCACTTCCTTTAACGGTGAATAGGAAATGTTATACTAAACCTAATGACCTTAATTTTTTTTTTTATATTATAAAAAAAAAAATCAGGAATCAAATTGCGTGGCGTGCTTTTCTATGACGCATATTTGATTTTTATTGTAAGGAAATGAATCTATTATTAAACCCGATGATTTCCTAGTTCTTGGAGAGTGTTGCACTTTCTAACATTATAATTTGATTACAGTAATGGAACAAAGTTCTATCATTTTTTATATAATTATTTGATAACTAATGTCTTGTTACTTAGAATTTGAGTAAAGTAAATACGAGTTTACTTATAACAGTTTTACCTAGAACAGTTTAGAGAAACTCACTTTGAAAATAGTTAACACGTTGATTATGACCAAGTTCGAAATGTCTTTTCTGTAATTTTTTTTTAAAAAATGTGAATTTATGTTTTAGTACGGTACTATTCACGAGACAGCGATCGGGTCTTACGACTACATGCACGAAAACTTGACTCAATCACCTCTCACCATTTGTAAAACGTTCTATAAAACAGCTGAGATCTGGGGATTCAACGAGAGCTTTATTTTCGATCCATCGCCAATAGAGCGTAAACAACAATCCATTTTAATTTTTAATTTAAAAGATTTTTTTAATAATAAATTTTTTATTTAAAAAAAAAAAAAAACACTTTTTAGAATGCTTGGATATCGTACCCGAGGTTCCTATTCAAAATGGAACGATTCCTGAACACTATTTTAACAGCCGACAGTATTTTGCGGATCACAATTTCACCATTATTTTTGATAGGTAATCAGTGGTGTTCCATTATTATTTAGATAATTTTTAATCTTTCGGTATTACTTTAATTTAAAAGGTTGATAAAACTGGAGGTGAAATTTAGTTTGAAGTACGTTTTATTGAAAGCGTTAGATACTGTGGATACTCCGGATTGTTATCAATTAGATGTCAAGGTATGTAGGTTAAAAGACGAGACTCAAAAAAAAAAAAAAAAAAAGTAAAAAAGGCATTGGAAATGAGATTGAAGGGAAGAGGAATGTGGGGGTATTGAATACAACCTGATTTGATTTTATAAGAACGTTTAAAAAAAAACTCAAAAAAAAAAATTTTAATTTTAAAGTTATCCCAAAATATCAGACTGATTCGGGTTTTGGGTAAATATGGAAAAGTAAATATCTGATATATAAAGAGTCTGAAAATTGAGGTCAAAATTTTTTCTTAAAGAAAAAAAAAACAAACTTGGAATATTTGATGTTCTGATTTTTTGGGTATACATTTAATTGAATCTCCAGGTTGTGCTTGACAATACGAATCATGATGGCGGTATTCTTGCCGCTTTATCAGTTGTCCACATTCGGAAGCGATGTTTTTACTATAAAAATGCCAGTCATATTGAGGGTAAGTGGAGGCGTTGTTATTCTGCTCACACAGTCGTCTCTGTGCATCCATTCAGGTTCTGTTCGACGATCAGGATCACGATGGACAGGCTTCGATTATCTTAGATATGATTCCGTTTATGCTGGATTGCGTCGGAGGCGTCCACATTGGATGTAGGTATCTCTAATAAATGTTTTCTGTTCAAAATTTTAACATGTTTCTGAAATCTATACTAACAGTGAAACTTCCACATAGTGGAAACAAACTCTCTCTCTCATTTACTCATTATAATAATATGGAGTTGTTGAATTGCTTTTATCGTTAACTGTTTTGTGTTTTTACTTATGTTGCAGTTACGGTAAATTTTTTTTTTGTGTTGTTTGTTGCAGCAAAATAGACACTATTTTTACTTGGGTTAAGCCCATTTTAGCAGCTTAGTTTGTGTGGTTTTTTTCTGTTTTGTGAGAGTTTGTGTTTTTTTGTTTTGTTTTGTGATTATTCGGTATAATGTTATAATTTTGTAGAATACTGCAGATGACATTTCCTTAGAGGAGAATTTGTATGGGTTACCTAACATTTTTCCGTTTTATTTTGAGAATCCACCTGATTTTTTTATTCAGCTTCATATTATTTTATTAAGAAAATCCATTTAAAAAAACTTTTTTTAGCAAGTTTTTTTTTTTTTTATTCTTTGGAGGTTTCACTGTTTATTTTTTTCATGAAATATTTAAATTTTATTTTCGAATTTTAAAAATACTAAAACTTGAATTTGCCTGTTCATCGCAACGAATTTATAACTTAAAAATATCCTGAACGTTCAGCTATAAACTAAAATGAATGCACGCAGATTACCGTGTGTGCTTAAATTGAGCGCTTATCATTTTGATCCAAGTTGTTGCTCCAATTTGATATTAGATGGCGCTACGGGCGCGTGAAATTTTATATAGCGCGAGATTTTAAATTTGATAAGTGGAAAAAGTGATAAGCGATTAATTTTAATTTGTCTTTTAATGAAAAAAAAAAAAATTATACATTATTACATTTTCTTGAATAAAGCGTGCGATGAGCTGACTTGTCGGGATAATAAAAAGTTATATATTCGAGGCGAGCCGTACGGTGACGGTAAAAGTTTTAATATTTTTTTTTCTTCCTAAACTTTAAAAATATTATTACCAATTATTAATAATTTGATTTTTTATTTAGCTAAGAACGTGTTAGATTTGGCTCTCATCACATTGCTCAACTGTATAGTCATTTTTATCTGCATCCTATCCTTCATCCTTTGCTCGAGAGC
Source organism: Polydesmus angustus (assembly GCA_034698085.1). Taxonomy (NCBI): domain Eukaryota; kingdom Metazoa; phylum Arthropoda; class Diplopoda; order Polydesmida; family Polydesmidae; genus Polydesmus; species Polydesmus angustus. Next base: position 20,214 of record JAQGAY010000074.1, read on the forward strand.
GTTAATTCGAGCGCAAGTACTCAAATACGTAAGTTTTTATTCTATATAAATTTTCATTTTTATTTGGATTAATTGGGATTCATTTTTTTTTTATTTATTTTAGGAAGCTGTGATATTTTTTAGAGATTATTTCGGCAAGCAATTGACCGTCAACGATACGTTTGAATTTATTAATATATGGTATATTATGATTATTATTAACGACGTGCTCATCATCGTGGGATCTGTTTTAAAGATTCAAATTGAGAATAAGGTCATATAATTCGAATTTTTTTACAAAAAAATAATTGTATTACTACTTTTACAGTAATTGTAGTAATTATTAACAATTTTCTTTTTCTTTTAAACGTGTAGTTAGGTGACGGAGATTATTATAATTTATGCAGCGTGTGCCTCGGCACTGGCAGTATATTGGTCTGGTTCGGAGTTTTACGTTACCTAGGATTCTTCCAAAAATACAACGTAAATTCTTCTTTTAATTGAATTTTTTTTTTTTTTTTGTACTTTGGTTAACAGTTAAATATTTTTCGTTGCAGATATTGTTGGTTACTTTACGAAAAGCGTTACCCGATGTCCTTCGATTTTTATTGTGCACCGGTCTCATGTACGGCGGATTTGTGTTTTGCGGATGGTTAATATTTGGACCATATCACATTAAGGTTTGGAAACTCGCTCATTTTATCCATTTCACAAACTATGCAATATTATATTACTGGAATTATTGTTTAGCAAGAATATTCAACTATGAATTATTAGTGTGATATTTCTAACAAAAAGTAATGATTTGTGTTTAGTTTCGAAGTTTGAGTTCGACGTCGGAGTGCCTGTTTTCTTTGGTCAACGGAGACGACATGTACGCCACTTTTACCATCCTCAAGAGCAAAACTGGAATCGTGTGGTGGTTCAGTCGCGCTTACATCTACATCTTCACCTCTTTATTTATTTATATCGTGCTGAGTCTTTTCATCGCGGTCATCATGGACACTTACGAGACCATCAAAGTAAACATTTTGTCCAATTTTCGAAATAATTTTAAAAAAGAAAACTTTATGTCGCTGTATTATTTTTTTTCTTTTTTTTTTTTATAATCTAATGGAGCAAATGTCGTATGAGCAAAGGTTCCACATTAAAGGCGATCTTTTGGAGTTTGCTTTCGAATGCCAAGACGATATTAACAGCGGCGTGTTTCGTCAGGAATCCGTCAATCCTTGGGCTCATTTTAAACGCTTCTGTAGCACTTGCTGTTCCAGGTAAATAACATATAACTTTATGTTTATACTGTAATCAGATTGATGATTTGTAATTAATTTATTAACTGTGAACAAAATGTTTTTTTTCCAAGGTCAAACCGTGATGAGAATCGACCTTTGCTTTTCGGTGGAAAGTGAAGTGGATATACGGTAGTAAAAAAAAGCGATATTTAAATATTATATATTTTTTATCTACTTGTTGCTTAAATTATAGTAACGTGGAAATTCAATGCACATGTAATGCAAAAAGTAATAATTTAACTCTTGCCCTCTTTTTTTTTTATACGGGAGATTATTATTTTTTTTTATTATCCATTTGAATATGATAATAATAATCATTATTTTTGTCTAATTTTAGACAATAATGAAAAACAAGTTGTTTTTGGAGCGGAATTATTTAATTGTTAAGTATTATTTATTAAGTCTTACGTTTTGTAAATACATTATTTAATATGAGGCAACTGTGTGTAATTAATTAAGAGACAACTTTAAAGTTGACATTAATTAATATTTTAAAGCTACAAAACCAAAAGAAAATAGAATATGAATTTTCTTAAGTTTTTGAGTTAATTTCATTTCGTTCTTTAAAAATTGCAACTTTCAATAAATTATTTTATTATTGTAAAAATTTCGAACATTCCAAAGTTTTCAAAGTTGAAAATTTTAATTTATAGAATTCATTTTTTTTATATAGTACATTAAAAAAGAAATGATATTTACAGTATACCAAAAAAATCTTGTTTTTAAAAATATTTTATAAATAAAATAAAACAAAACTTGATTTAATAATTATTATTTTATAACAAACTGGGAATAATTTATTTTGACACGCCATACTTCTTCGTGCGATTGTTTGTATTGTATTTCTAAATTTTCTTTGTAAATTCGTTTGTGTAAAGTTTACTAATTTCAATAATGGCAATAATTCAGCAAGCGTAACTCGAGAACTAACTGTAATAATTGGAAAGTTTAAAACGGGAAAACCAAATAGAAGAGTTCTAAGAAATCGCCATACGTAATAAATTCAAAACTTCCTCTCATACGCGGCGTGATGTCACTGGCTAAGCGGAAGTGACGCGTGACAGGTGGCGCTGCTGTCATCGTACTTCACGATACTTCCTCATCACTTCATTTTGTACATTCGTGCTCGTCGTTTCGTCTCTTCTCATCTCCGAGCAAAATGGTTCATCAAGTCAAAACTCCGGTAAATATAATGAAATACTAATTATTAATCATTGATTAAACAAGATAATTACCTCACGATCGCGAGCGGGGATATGAAGTGCATGATAAAAGAGTGTGAGCGCGGAGGTCATCAAAAATGCATGCCGTAATTATTTTACGATTTCCCTTCAACGTATTATTAGCGAATAAATTATTCAGGATAAAGTGCGATAGAAAGAGCGCGGATTTTTCGATAGTAATTATCATGTGGTGTGTCGAGAAGGGAATGGGATTGATTATCGTTGCTGCTGCGGGCGTTGTTATGGGGTGACGGGAGATACCGACCGGGCGAGGTCAGTCTTTACGCGGCACCCGCAAATTCGCGGGCTTTTTTTTTTCTATTAATTTTTTTTCATTATTATTATTATATAAAATGAATGTTTTATTATGGTTTCCGTTAATTTTAATTCTATATTTCCGCTTCAATTCCACACTTGGATTCACATTATTCCCCCTGGCACGCACTTGATCTCAATGCACCGGGAAGCAAAGGACGCGCACCGTGAGAGGGCGGTGGTGTTCCACCGTGACGTCACTCAGAATTTTTTTTTTTAATTTTTGAATGCCGGTAATTAAAAATTTTTTACGGTTTTTTTAAGCGATGGATTTAAAACTGTTTTACTTAATGAGTATTTTTTTTTTCGTGTTTATTTTGTGTGTCATGAGAAATACACAGCGTGTGTCATGACGTCATTCAGAATAAGATCTTAAAATTTTTTTTGGTCCGATTAAAAATGATTACGAATCCAAAGAGCAGTTTTTAAGATCATTTTTTATTGGTAATTGATTATAATTTTTTTTTTACAATTTAGCAATTACTGTATTAGAATAATTATATATATTTTTTGCTTCTATGGAAACATACACCGCAAGTGTCATTACGTCATTTTGCGCTTCTTTTTTTCCAGTCCCAATTAAAATTTTGTTCCATTTTTACACTTTAATGTTGAAGCCTTGAAGAAGGTATTAAAAAAAATAAAACATTTTTTAAGCTGGAGAAAACTTTTTCATCGGGAACAATGTAGAGATTAGAAAAGCAACGTTTGTGTTTATGCTAATTTTTGCTGAGTTAGTTTTTTTTAAAAAATTTTTATTTTTTCTTTTTTTTATCTTACTTTTAAAATCCGCAATAAAATAATGATGCAATGTAACGCAAGTTGTTTTAATCTCTCGTCGCTCAACTTTCGTTGTTTCGATTATTTTCCTTATACGTGCACAAAAAAGAATAATTTAATGAGATCGAATAATCATTTCGGTGGAAATTGAAAGTGTTCATTGGAAAATGATTTAAAACCCGGAAATATTTGAAAAATAAGAGGTTAATTTTTTTTAGACGAATAAAATTCCAAATTGTAACAAATACACTGTTAAACAATTATTATTGCGGAAAAACACGTAACTATTAGTTGTATTAAAAAAAATGACCAATAATTAATGAGAAAATTTAAAACACAGTAAAATTTCGATGCAAAAAAATAGTAGCTGGGGACTGTTGACATGTTCCAAGATAAACATTTCTCTAATAAAAGTTTTTGTCAATATATATTTTTTTAATTTATCCCATATTATGTTATGGCAGCCATGGTACCACGAATAAAAAGCAGATTTCTAAAACACAACTTTAGCTTACGGTGCTCCAAAATCATAACACTGCCATTTGCATGTTAAAACTGATTTGAACATCATTAGTGATTTTTTTTTTTGGCTACATGTCCTTTTATATCAACATTGTGGAGAATATTTTATGCACCATGACAGCCATAACAAAATAAAAATTGACAATATTGACAAAAACTTGGAGTATTAGGGAAATGTTTTTCTTGCAACATGTGAACAATCACCGGCTTAAAATCCTTATGTTCCAAAACTTTTTTTTTTTTTTTTGCATTGAAACTTTAAGTTTATTTAATTTTTCTCATTAATTAGTAAATTGTATAATTTTGTTTTGTATACGTGCAGTTTTTCTGCAATAATAAATTGTTTAACAGTGTTTTTGTTACAAGTTGGTGGTTTATTACAACATAAAAAAAAGTCTGCTTCCAATACATTATGACAGCTCAAATTCTTTGTTAAGATAATGTGCATTAACGAAACAAATTAATTTTTTTTTATTATTATTCTTCATTTGTTTTAGGCTGATTTCGACGCTAAATTAGCCGAAGCTGGAGGTAATTTGGTGGTGGTGGACTTTTACGCCGTTTGGTGCGGCCCGTGCAAGCAAATCGCTCCGAAAATCGAGGTACCTAGTATGACGTAATAAATTGATGATTGACGTATCGATTCTCCACAGCAGCTGTTTCTATTGAAACACACACACACACACCCAGGCGTGAGGGACGGTGTATAAATACTATTGTAAACAGAAATATTGTTCTAGGAAACGTTGACTGACGTCATCCGGAACACGTCAAATTAGTCAAATATTCGCCCCTCATTTTTAATTTTGGCATTCGATTAATTAATTCCCTTTCGTTTCGTCAGGTGCGCTATTAATCGTGGTCAAGGTCTTCTCAACCTATAGAGGGGCCGGGCATTTTCTATTAAAAGTAACAGGTTTTACAGTGTTCGAGCAAAACCAAAAAGTTTTAAAAAAAAAGAGAAGGAAATTGAAGTTTTTCCTTTCAATTTTAATATGATTTTTGATGAGTCATGGGAAAATTATTCTTATTGTACGAAGAACAAATTATTCTTTTAACTTGTGAACTTAATTTTTGAAAGTTTTTTTCTGTTAAATAAATCGCAAAGATTTTTCAAAACTCAAAAAAAAAAAAAAAAACTTGAGTTGCATTTCCCAATTCAAGTTTTAGTTTTTTGAAACATTTAGTGATGTAAAAAGTTGGTGTTGTGATCTATTGCAGTTCAAAATGCTCGATTAAAATTTCTCCTTATACAATTCTAGTTTTAAAAAAACATCTAACTAATAAGAATAATGGTAAACATCTAACTATTAATTTTAAATAGAACTATTTGAAGATCACTTTTAGTCATTTTTAAGGGTGGTTTCGGTATAGAAGTTTTACCAGCTTTTAGCTTTTTTAACAATTTGCTGAATTTATTGTTACTTTTTCTCTTGTAAAACTGAAATCGGTTTATTGGTAACGTCATAATTCCAATTTTCCTCTCTTTTCTTATTCCCTAATTTTAGTTCGGTTACGGTACTTTTTTTTTATAGCATTTTCGAATTCCGAGATCAACGAATGTTGTGCGTGACGAAGTAACATTGACGCGTTATTAATCGTAATTGAACGTTGACTTCGGATATATCGTTTTAAGGGTTTCTTCGTAGCTACAAATTAATAAAAGTGCGGGTGGTTTTCAATATCAAGTTAAATTTTTGTTTAAATAAAAAAATAAAGACGAGTGGATATGAAGTAAGTGTGTGTGCGTAAGCGAAGAAGGGAGGCGGAGTTCTATAATAGCCGCGAGAAATCGATAATCGAAGAGGAAGGGGCTTAATAAAAAAATGGGTCGTTGCTAAGTATCCACAACACAAAAAAAAATACTTATTCCAATTTCTCATTCTTTTATAGTTATTTTTATTTTATTTATGTATTTATTCTTTTGACTGGTTGTCATAAAAAGAGAGAGAGATAAAATGGTTGGCTATCGATTTTCACTTTGGAACCCGATCGATACGTCATGTGATCAGCTGGAATGACAGCTGACTGCTTCCGGCGCTGTTCTTAATCGATTTAAGTTTACTTTTAATATTATTATAAAAGAAAAAAAAAGTTGAGGGTTGAGAAAGGAAATGGAGAAAAAATGGGTTTGGTTTTGTAGGCTTTTGATGTGATGGGAGGCGGTTTGTTTACTTTTTGGTTAAAGGAATTTTTCGTACTTATAATAAGAAGCAATTAATTAAATCTTAATATAGAAGTTATAAGAGTTTAAACAGCTGTTCACTTTGGGGTACCTGACAAATGTGATAAAATAAAATATTTTTAGCATTTGCGTGATAAAAAGTTGAGTCAACTTTCTTAAAATTTTTGAAGAGTGTTATAAACTTTTTAAAGCCATAATTATTATTGTTGTTGTGGGCGAATCGATTGCGATATCAAAGTGTTTATTATGGCTCGGGTTAAAATTATTTTAATAATACTGTATATATTTTTTTAACTCTTAGGAAATGACTAAGATTTATACGGAAGTCACATTTCTCAAGGTTGACGTAGACGAAAATGAGGTAATGTTTTTTTTTTTTTTTTTTTTGAAACATAAATTTTAGAACCTTACAGAATTGTTAACACTGCAAAAAAAAGCTTTATAAATTTGTATTTTGAAGATGTAAAAGAAAATCAAGATACAAAATTTATTTATTTTGAGGTTTTAAAGTACGGAAAAAAATAATTGATTCAAATTTTTTTTAATAGGAAATTGCGGCGAAATACAAGATCAGCTGCATGCCTACGTTTGTCTTTCTTAAGAACGGAGAAGTGGTAATAATAATATTTTTCCGAGTTATTATTTTTATTTAAAGCGATTGATTTTTGTTCCGATTTCAGATTCACGAATTCGCCGGGGCCAACGAGGCTATGTTAAGAGCCAAAATCGAAGAGTTGAAGTGAGTGAGAGAGCTGATATTGTGCCTATGCATGCAGTTAAAAGAAGCCTTTGAAGAGAAAAGCGTTTTTCAAAAGAAATATTGGAGATCGGAGGAGGAAAAAAAAAATTTATGTATGAGAAAAATTATTCTTCTTAAAGAAAAAAAAAAGTATTTCGTGTTTTTTTTTCAGTATTTTATTTTTAAAAGAAAAAGACAAAAAAAAAAGTATTTCCACATTGATGCTTACTACACTTTAAAAATTTTTGAAAAAAAAAAAACACACTCGAGATATGAATTTTAATCTCACATTTTTCTCTTTCTCTCTCAATTATTAAGGTTGTATACGTTTAAAAAACACACACTTTAGAATGTGACAATGTAAACTATTTAAGTTTTTTATAATGTTAATTATTAATTGGTTTCTAACCACACGTACTTATTCTATAGAACTTTTTCGATTTTTTGTTTCGAGTCTTCTTAAAAAAAAGTTGCAGTATTATTATATTCTCGCAGATATTTTCGAGTTCAGTGCCTTTTTTCATTATTATTATTATACAAAATTATGTGCTTTATATTGCTCTAAATTTTTTTTTTCTTGTTTAGAATTTATTGTTCAATTATTGGAAAAACTTTTAACTTGCTACCAAGTATTTCTGTTCGTTTGGTTTTTTATTAGTTCGTAATTATGGCTCGCACCAGATATGAAATATTGCGATGAAAAAGATTATTTTTGCCATTAAAATCAATAACTCGTGCATCACATTTGATCGGCCTTATAGTTTTATTTTTTAATTTGTTAGCGAATTTTGCGATTACCCTGTAAACTTTCGGTGACGTCATTCGTAATTCTTTTTGTGTGCGTGCGTGACGTCACTAACGTTTAGAAATTGGCGTTAGGTTGCGGAAGATTCGTTACGTCGCGTTTGCGTTTTTAAAAAAATGGCGGAGGTTGAAAAAGAAGTTACGAGCGGCGATAAAAGAGAAGCGGAAAATGAAGAAGATGAGGAATGGATCGGTCCTCTACCGTCCGAAGCGGTTCCAGTTAAGAAAAGAAAAGGTATTACATTAAAATATTATCCTTAGTGCTTTTATTAATGATGTTATAACGGTGTTTATCAAAACCAAAGTTGACAGGCTTAAGGTTATAAATTTAAAGTTTGCAAAAGTACGTATAATTTAGAAAGTATTTTTGGTTGTTTTTTTGTAGTTCTGCCTTTCGAGCAAACTTATTTGGATAATTTACCGAAAGCGGATTCGTACGAAAAAAGTTATATGCACAGAGATATCATTACTCATCTCGTTATAAGCAAGTAAGTTCACCTTCATGGTGCTGTTATAAAACAAATAAATGATTTCACATTCAATTTTTTTATAATCTTTTTAAGAACTGATTTCCTAATCACCGCAAGTTGCGATGGCCATATTAAATTTTGGAAGAAGATTAACGAAGGAATTGAGTTTGTCAAACATTTTCGGAGTCACTTAGGTAAATTAATTTGTTTACTTTCAAACGAGTTCGAAAAGTACGAATTTTTGTTTTTCTAGGTAATATTCAGAGTATATCGGTGAATGTTGTGGGAACTCTTTTTTGCAGTGTTTCCAACGATAAATCGGCGAAAGTATTTGATGTCGTTAATTTCGGTAACCAAAATATTTAATTAACAAGATTTCAAAATCTTTATAATTTGTATTTTATTTTTAAATTTAAGATATGATAAATATGATGAAGCTGCAATATAATCCAGCTTGTTGCGAGTGGATTCATACTCCGGGAGACACCATAGCCACTTTAGCCATGTAATTTCATTTTAATTGTAGTTTTGTCCAATTTATAATTATTTTAATTGATTTTGGAAAAAAAAATAGATCGGAAACAGAAACGAGTAAAATCCATATTTACGATGGCCACGGTACAAATACGCCTCTTCACACAATCGACAGATTGCATTACCATCCCGTGTGCTTGATCAAGGTAGTTCAAGCATTATTTTTGGGGAAATTAATTTCATACCTTTTAATTTATTCATTTTTTTTTTTGTTTCTATTTTAGTTTAATCCTGCTTTTGAAATAGTTGTTTCAGTAGATAAATCAGGAATGCTAGAGTATTGGACAGGAGCGAAAAATGATTATCAGTTTCCAAAAAATGTGGCATTCGAATCGAAATTAGATACGGATTTGTATGAATTTGCGAAGGTTGGTTAAATTTTCAATTAAAAGGATATTTTCACAAATGTTTTGCGGACTAATTGGCTTTTTGCTTATTTTATTTCCTATATTTAGTGTAAAATTCATCCAACCGGATTATCATTTTCAGCCAGTGGTACAAAATTCGCCACAATTTCAACAGATAGAAAAATTCGAATATTTCGATTTGCAACCGGAAAAATGACTAAAGTGTTTGACGAGTCTCTTCCTCAGATTTCAGAAATGCAACAGGTAAATTTTGATTCGATTTTATAAAATTATTGAAAAAAATTATTTTATAATAATTTAGAACAAACAATTTATCCCCAACATGGAATTTGGACGTAGAATGGCAGGCGAAAGGGATTTAGAAAAATCAGAGGCTTTTAATTACGTCAACATCCGTAAAATATTTTATTGATTGATAAGTTACATTTGTTTTTATTAATTTCTTTTTTATTTTAGTTTTTGACGAAAGTGAAAATTTTGTTTTATACGCCACAATTCTCGGAATTAAAGTCGTAAACCTTTTAACGAACAGGTGTTGTCTGTTGATCGGAAAGCCCGAAAATTTACGCTTTTTGCAAATAGCTTTATTTCAGGTAAATAATTTGATCCTGTTCATTGATTGATTTTATCATTTGTTTTTGATTATAAATAGGGAAAACCTCAAAATTCGAAAGGTTCAGTTACCATAGAATTGCAGGCCTCGGATAATCCGTCTTTGGATAACGTTTTGCCGGATCCAACTTTATTTTGTACAGGATTTAAGAGAAACAGATTTTATATTTTTAGTCAAAGGGAACCAGAAGATACCAAAAGGTATAAAATAATATTATTTTGCGGGGTTTTCTTTGGCTCCTTTATTAAATTCTTTAAATTGTTTATTAGTGCTGATGCGGACCGAGACGTTTTCAACGAAAAACCGTCAAAAGAAGATATAATTGCCGCCACAGAAGTAATACAACTTTTTTGAGTCAATTTACAACTAAAATCTATATAAAGTTTTTATTTACATTTTCAGTCCTTAGGAACTCAGAGATTATACGACAACTGTATTATTCACACATCGATGGGCGATATCGCATGCACGTTATTTTCTAAAGAGTGTGTTTCCTAAAATTTTTCCTAAAAAGTTTCTTAAAATGGTAATTCATATCTTATCAAATTCTACAGATGTCCGAAATCGGTGGAAAATTTCTGCGTTCATGCCAAAAACGGCTATTTCAGCGGTCATATATTTCATCGAGTTATCAAAGGCTTTATGATTCAAACTGGAGATCCCTTAGGTAAAAATGTTTGCATCTTAATAAAAAAGGAATACGATAATTATACACTTTTAATAAATAATTTAGGCACCGGAACCGGCGGTGAATCAATTTGGGGAGGAGAATTTGAGGACGAGTTCCACCCGAATTTAAGACACGACCGCCCGTACACGTTAAGCATGGCCAACGCTGGACCTAACACAAACGGGTCGCAGTTTTTCATTACCGTCATCCCAACAGTAAGCAATAAAAGAGATAGTCTCGTTCAATATTACACCAAGTTAAAATATCTTTGAACAATTTTAAATATTTCGATGACCAATAGTTTAAGAAACAAATAAGAACTTTAATTAGTTGAACGAGATTATTTCGTATTTTTTTTATCTTTTCCGAAATATGCAAAGATACATTATTTTTAATTCACAGCCTTGGTTGGACAACAAACACACAGTTTTCGGTCGCGTTACGAAAGGGATGGAAGTGGCCCAAAACATCAGCAACATGAAAACACACCCGAAAACCTCTAAACCCTACGATGACATTAGAATCGTTAGTATCACCGTCAAGTAATAATTATTACAGTATACAATATCGCGATCATGATTGTTTCAAATTAAGTAAAAACCTTTTTTTTAAAAAATTGAGACTAAAAGAACTACGTTTGAGTGGAACATTCCCGATAAATCACTACAGAACTTATTTTAGTAGAAGTTAGATTAGTAATTTCAATAGTTCTTTCATCTTGGCTTTCGAAGTCAACGTTGCCAGTTAGAAGCTCATTTTTAGAAGATTCGGCACTCGTAGCGCAACACACATTTTTAGAAAGGGGAACCTCATTTGTGGAAGATTCTTTAAGCGGACTAGAAAGTTTTTTCGGCGTATTATCTGCGATGTTGCCCGCGTCATGACACGGTAACTTTGTTGAAGGCGACTTCTCACTTTTATTTCGTTCTTGTGCTAATACCGGAGTTTGAGGATTAGGTGGTTGAGTCAAATGCGGTGGGTACGTCGATTCCACGGGAAAGTTCTGGATCATTTGCCGTCCGTATCCGTACTAGAAAAAAATTATTGCAGATTAAATTCGATGTAAGTAAATTTAAACATTATCAAATATAATTATTTATAACTAATTTAATGTACACAAAGTCAAAAAAAGAAGTTTATTATTGGTTTTCAAATGAATGTGAAATTATGCAAAAAGCATGTCCAAACTTGCCTAGTTTGATGACGTAAGCATTTTTTAAAAAGACAAATTTAATGACGAAACCACTTTTTTTGTCTTCCTACTTTTCATCATATCAATTTTTTTCGAAATGTTTCTTCCACCGGGGAACCCTGGGTTTAGACTAAGTCACTAAAATCACATGCTACGGTAATTTAGACTTTTATGAAATGCAAAAGCCCCTTATAAATCACCACCACCACTATGCTTTAGAGCATTGTAAGATTTTGTTTAAAAAAATAGGTACCATTTGCAAACCAATGATTTAAGAATTTTAAGCAAACCTTTAAAAACAATATTAATTTAATATATAAAAATCTTATATACGGTATAAGCATTTGTAAAACAGAATTATAACCTCTGATTGTGAATTTTTTTTAAAAAAAAGGAAATTACCGGTAATTATATTCAGTATTTTAAAATTGTTAAAAAAACTAATAGATAAAAATTTAATGGGAAATTATAACATGATTGATTATCTTAATGATCTGGAAATTACCATGACTTCTCTTCTGGGTCGGTATAATAATCGAGGCATGTTGTACATGATGATAGGACAAGTAACCCATAAGATGGCAACAGTAATTAAAGTCAAGAATATTAAAAAGAAGGCGGCTCCAAAGTAAGATCTTCCTTCGACTAACTTATCGAAGAATTTCGATATAGATTCTCCAAACATTTTCGCAGTTATTATACCCATTTTTCCAATCATACTGCTCATAACCTATTAATAAAAAATACAAAAACCCAGTAAATAATATTCCATTTTATAAATTAAATGTGTACCGTAGTAGGAGTTATTTCAAACTTATGATCAACTATCATAACTTTGTAATATTTCTCGCATTTGTCTTCCATTCCCAATACTTTCGACTTCATAAAGTAAAAAACACTCTCGAAATTGCCGAGTTGAGACGGTTGACACTCTTTAGGTATGTCTGAAAATTGACTTTGTTGGAAACGTTGGTTGGCTTCAGCTTCCTGTAAAATTTTATATTGCAGGTTTAAGAAAAGGATTTATAATTATAGAAGTGTATACCTGTAATAAGAAGATGTATTCCATCGCAAAACTGACGGCTAAGAGCACCAGAAACAGGATCAAGAGGAAACCTCGAAGAGTCAAAACTCGTAACAGGATGACTGGGATGATCAACGACAGAATGGAAGTTCCAATAATGATCACCTACGCATATTATAATATCATGAGTATAATTCAGTAAAATTATTACGCACGAATTTTTTTAAATTAACAATTTTATTGCAGAAGAAATCGAGAGCGAAGTCGTATAAACGGTTCGTGAATGGTTCTTGAGGTAGTTCGGTGCCTAGAAATCTCGGGGTGACAGTGTTAAATAGACGAGATAAAACATGATCCACGTCGTTTAACAGTGCGCGAGATTTAGGAGATTGAAGAAATGTTTTCAGAGTTTCGTAGTCTTTTTCTTTTAAACTGATTTGGGCATCAAAAATCATCTCTCGCGTGTCACCATTTTCGGTCTGAAAAATAAAGAGAAAAAGTACCGGTAAGTGATGCTATTTAAATTTATCATCAAACAAGAAATTCCTACCGCGTATTTCGAGTTATAAGGTAAATAATTTAAAATCTGTTGAGTGAATCGTTTTAAATATTGTACGTCGCAGTTTTCGCTTTCATCTTTTTGACTAGTTCCATGATCGCTTTCTTCCCGGTTCAAATGTGGGTAAACACCTGCTTTGCATCGAGTTTCATTTAGTAATTAAGTTCGATTAATTGTCGTTTTATGGCTTTATTACCTTTATTATCCACGTCAATTATTTTTGAGTGCGGTTTTTCAAATTTCACGGGTCTCATATTCTTGTTCAAAGGGTCGTACCGTAACATATTCGCCGGATCTACCCAATCTTTTCTATCATCTTTTAAACCGCAACTCACTAATAGCATTAAATAATAAATATACACTAAAAATACTTTAAATTTAAAAATAGCCATGATTTTTAAAATTTATTTTGCCCGCATTTCATTTTAATCCCATCTGATCGCCATCGCGCTTCAACGTGAGGAACTACCGTTAGAATGTCAAAATCTGTATAAATTAGACTCAAACTAATAATTTTATGCACTTTTTAATTCAAAATTAATTTGAAGGAGAATTAATTTCATTTTTTAATATATTCTTTTTTATTATAAGTAATTTTATTTAAAAAAAAACAATTTTCGAGGTTACAATCGGGTAGCACTGTCAAGGCCTTGATATTAGACAACACTGTTGTTTGACCTCCGAACTTTTAGGCGAAATGGTGCTCGAAAAAGCTGTAGTAAAAGCCCAGTCTGAGGTATTTAATTAATTCTTTTTACGCTAATTTTATGTTTTTTTAATAATAAATGGTAATCTGTGACATATATAACAGCTTAGTTTTACAGAATGTTTGGTTCATGAAGTTTTTTTTTCGTTTTAGGAAAGTGAGGAGGAACCCGCCGATTTAGTGGTGCGAATTATTATTGAAAAATTATTGAAATTAGCCGCATAAATATTAATTAATATACATAACATTTGGCTTATGACCTACTATAGGATCCTCAAATTGGATTAAGGGAAGCCTGTGCGAAAAAGAAGGAATGCACTGAGTTGCAGGAAAAGCTAGTAGAATGCAATGATCGTGTGAATAGCAGGAAGAAAACCGCGGAAACGTGTGTGGAGGAACTCTTCGATTTTATGCATTGTGTGGATCACTGTGTAAGAATAATTATTGTTGTTTTATTTGATATTTTTTGTATTTTCTATAATAATAAATTTTTTTTTTCAGGCTTCAAAAAAATTATTTACTTACCTAAAATGATGTCTGTAAACAGCTTTGGATTTCCCTCTCAGTTCAAAATGTTATTTAATAATAATAATAGTGTCTTAAAATAATAGATGTTACGCGCTAGATTATCTTCATAATAAAGCCAAATTAGTTCCAATGTAATTTTATTTTTGTCCGTTTATTTTAGATGACGATTTTGAATTAGGCTACTGTAGTAGGAAATTTCCGTGATTACAAAATCAGTCCCGATTTACCGTGTTACACTTGTATTTTTTCTCCCCTTTCCAGATGAAACTTTAGCATCGAAAACAATTTAATTACCGATGTCTGTTTTTCTTTTTTTTTAGTACTTTTAAGATTAGGCAACGTTTAAAAATTTATTTAAAAAAGATTTTTTTAACTGAGTTTCCCTGAGGAATAACGCGAAGATTTCTTACTCAACGTTAGATTTGCAAAATTAATTGTGATGAGTAATTTGATTTTCTAAAATGAAAAATTTTACGTTTTTTTAACTTTTTTAATTAATTAAAATCAATAAAACAAAGTAGCCTACGGTACATGTATTTATTTTTTTGATGAAAACGAATTCGATGTTCGATTATATAATCGATGCTCGATTGCGTCATCGATAATCGATTAGTACGGATCATCTGCTCGCCAATTTTCCCCTCCGAACAAGCGAAGATGGCGGCGTGGAATCGCCCCAGAAGTTGGAAAGGCGGCCGGGCTTCGCGATGTAATTAATTGTTAATTATTTGCCGTTAATTATTTGAATAAATCTTGACCTAACGTTTAAATTTCATTTAATCTTTTCTTAGTTCGTCGTGGAAGCGAGGAAGAAGTGGCGCAACTGGATCTCGCCAAAGGTAAACAGTACGCGGGTAGAGTAGAGGTGAAAGTTGACATCAATTAACACGTTTGTATCAAAAAATCAGTAAATTAAGTTAACATAATTTTCTCCATTAATACGATTATGTTAATGATACATATATATACATTTTTTCCTGTAATTGGTATAAATAAATTTTATTTCATCATTACTAAATATTATTTTGAATGAAAGTTTTTTTGTAACGGTTCATTGGCATGAATGCACTCGTCGCCACAAAATGAATTATTCAAGTTTTTTTTTTTTTTTTTTCATAAAACAGATTTGAAAGAAAATTTGAGGACAGTTTTAAGCTACATAGTGCCTCGAGAAGGAATTAGTAAAGCCAAGAGGTTAGCTCATCTCAATGCATTTGTCAAATTGTGTTCACAAATATCTAAACATGAGTCGTACGGAATTACGTCGTTGGAGTTATTATCTTGGTTAGTATTTGAAAATATACTGAATGAAAAAAAAAAATGTTACGTTTTTTATTTACGGCATTTATTATTATTTTAGTTTACGACTTTCTCTGTTTAACGAAGCGAAAGAGGTGAGGGCTGCCGGTTTACGATGTATGAGATATCTTTTATACGATGAAAAATCTGCGGAAGATTTTCTAAAACTTAATTTACATCTTTTAGTTTGTCGGTTAGTATTTTAATCTTTCGATAAATTTTTTTTTGAATTAATTAATGATGATGATTGCGCGATAGGTCGCTTGATATTGCTCTAGACAATCAAATTGAAAGAGTGCAAGTGATTCGGTTAATACGAAAGTTTTTATCAATTTGTCCGTCAAAGTTTCCTCCGGCTTTTGCTAAGTGTTTGATCTCTGTGGCTAACGACGGGACTCAAGAGAGAGATCGACTACTCAGAGCTTGTCTGGCTACTTTGTGCGAATTAGGTAAGGAGCTTTATTGTTTTTTTTTAATTGGATCTAACATCACGGCTAACGTTTTTGATGTAAGATATTCTAGTTTTATTTACATTTTTAATTTGTAATTTGCAGCTATTTTAAATTCGGATGTGTTTGTTACGTGCGGAGGTGTGAGTTCCTTGATGAATTGTACGTTAAACTGCCAACTTCCTCGCATCAATGAAGCACTTATCGCAGCTATTCTGTTCCTATTAAATCATCCTAGCACCAGGTGTCATGTGAAAGCAGGAGTTGATCTCGAGGTAAGGTTTTTATTGGCTGTATAATTATTATGCTGTTCTTCTAATTGTTTAAATTGTTTTTAGAAAATATTAGCCCCATACACAGATTGTCATTATCATATGTTTTCCGATGATGCGGATCATACGCGGTAACTAATTACGTGTTTTTTTAAACAAAAATAATGTAGTTTTGACATTCGTGTTTTATTGTTGTTTCTTAGCGATGACAAAGATGGCATTTTCTTAGCCAGCAAATCGAGCTTTTTGTCTATTTTGAGGTCTTGGGCCGGTAATTATTGCAATTACAAAAAAGGCATTTTATAAATTTGATTTTTAAATCTTTTTATGTTTTAAAATGAAGGACTTATTCGAATTTGTAAACCTGACGATTCTGGTATAAAATCACTAGTCGGCGTCTTGTATCTTTCAAATATCGAATTAAGGGTAAATCTTATCATTTTTTAAAAATTAATTTGTATTAATTAGCAATAATTATTAGTAATAATATTTTTTTTTGTAGAAAAATATTATGGATGTATTATTTGATGCATTTCGTCTTCCTATTTTTGATTTATCCGATGATTTATCCACAGCTTTAATGGCATTTGGTTAATATTATTATATTTTTCTTTTTCTTTATTTTATTTTTTATCTTGTATTGTTTTTAAGATCCGATGATCTGCCAAGAAAGTTGGAGGCTTTTTGATGGTTTTGTCGCCGAGGAGGGGGCGAGTATACTTCCACATGTTGCTGACCATAGGTATTTTACACCCATATCATAGTATTTGGTCATTTAAAAAATCATAAAAATTCAATAACATTATTTTTTTTAATAGGGTTAACCTTGTCGATAATTACATGAGCTTACTTCTATTCGCGTTCGTAACTAATGGAATTTTAGAGGTAATTCAATTTTTCATAATTTTTAATGATGTATTGACAGTAATTAAAATAACGTTTTTTTTAGGCGCTTGTTGAAGTTATAATTACCGGTGAAAAAGCGATTTCTGTTCAAGCCACTGTGTTGTTAGGAGAACTACTATTTTTGGTAATTTAATTGGCATCGTCGTTATTGATTTTTCTTTGTTCGAATAACTAATATTTGACAATAATAATGCATAGATTAATCGATTACTGCCACACGAATGTAATCAACATAGTAACAGTTTACCAACTCTAATGGCTGTCGCGGCATCTTTTGAAGTTTCGTCTAGTCAACGCCTGTAAACTTATTAATAAAATGAAATTATTATTATTTAATTTAATTTTTGTGGTTTTTTTTTTTTTTTTTGCAGAAAAGCGTCTTCAGCTATTAAATATCTCAACAACGTTCACGCACTCAAAAAACGTGGACTTCTTCCTTGTTCTTTATTTTTAGATCAATTAATGAAATCATCAGCAAATGCTTATAATGTTCAAAATGGAACTGGTTTAGCTACTCCTAATCTTTTAAATTATATCAAAACTGTAAGTTTAATCTCTTTTTACAACTATTTATGTTTAATAGCTAAATGTTATTTTATTAATTTATTTTTCACAATTTAGAATAATGATGATTTGCATCTGAACTTTATCAAAGATACGCAAGTTACAAATTCCAATCGGAGAAATGACGATTGGGATTGGTTGTTAGTTGATGCTCTTTTAAAAGTGAGAAATATTGATTTTTTAAAATTTTATTTTGATTTTAATTTTTTTTTCTTACTATTTTTGTAGATGAAATTGCATTCGTTGAAAAAGATGGAGGATAATACTCATAGATTATTCATCCATAAGCTTATTAATTATTTTAAGCCAACTTCGAAGCTGTTTTCGCGACTGGAATTACATAACGATAAATCTCGAACGATTGCTCTTACCGGCTGCCATCTTATGGACTTTTTAGTAGAAAGTGAAGAAGTAATTGAACCCGTCATATTTTTAATCAAAAAAAAAAATTTAATTAAACATTTACTTTTTTTTTTTTAGTCCGAAACAAATAAAACTCTGGAAGAGTTTCTGTTGGATTTTGGTCTTTGTTTATCTCAAGTAAAATTAATCTTTTAAAACAATTTTTTGCTTTCAAAGTAGTTTCATTTAATTTATTTTTACGAAATGAAGGTGGCAGCTGAAAAATTTCCCACCGATGCCATTTTGAGCCCTAATCGGATGTTAACCACCTGTTGTCAATATTATTTTCTCTTTATAAGTCGAATCGGTCACAGCAGCAATGGGAGGAAATTATTGGAAAGGACTAATACTTATCAATAGTAATAGAATAATTATGACATAATTATAAAGTACAGTGTGTTTAAAATGATTTGATGAATATTTTTTTGTAGTTTATTGGATATTGTATCTGTGGCGTCTCACGATTGTTATAATAAATTAATTCTTTCGAGCTTGGATTACGTGAAAGATGGTCTACCTAGAATTATATTTACTAAAGTGCTAACCTCATCTTCCGAGGTAAATTTAGAACTTCAAATAGATTTTTTTGACGTTTTGATTATATCGATGCTTTTTTTTTTAGTCTGCCAGATTGTACGGGGCTCATTTTATGAGGGTTTTAGTACGACTGAAGCTGCCAGAATTCTTCACTTGGGGAATCGAATTATTAGTGTCTCAACTTTACGATAAATCTCGAGCCGTTTCATTAACAGCTTTGGATGTTTTAGATGAAGCTTGTGAATTACAGGTTTGACATTAAATGTTTTTTTTAGCTGTTTATAAATTGTTGAAGTCTGTTTTTGGAATTTTTTTAGACCAATTTAGAAGCTTTAATCGCGTTAAGGCCATCATTGTTGCATTTAGGAGATCGAGGTCTACTCCTTTTGATACGCTTTTTCTCTTCACCTGTCGGTTTTAAATTTTTATCTGATGCTAATTTTATAGCGAATGAATTAGAACGATGGAAAAAGGTTTTTTTTTTTTATTTTTCTACTTAGCGTTTCTTTCTTATTTTAATTTTTTATTATATTAGACTTATAATTTTAAGTACGTAAGAATTGTTGAAGATGAAATTAATGATTCATTTACTCATCATCAACGCAGAGTAAACGGAACTTACGGCCGTCGAACAACTCAAAGGTTCAATTTTTATTTTATTTAGTTTTTTAGTAATCAATTAAAATACATTTGGAATAGGCACGTAATTAGGGACGTTTTTGTTCCTCATCATCTTTATGGGCAGTTAGCTCAGCATAAATCAGGAATGGATTTATTAGTCGAACAAGTAAGACTTTTAATTTTAGGTTAAATATATTTCGAAAAATGGTGCTATATTTCATTTTTTTTACTATTTTTATAAAGGGTTGTGTGTCGTTGTTGGTATCTCAAATTCGACAAGCTAAATTGGACACTCATGAGCAAATTCAAGAATTAAAAGCAGCTTTGTGGGCTTTGGTAAACTTAAGTTGTTTATTTGCACGTTTCTTTTATGTAAACAATTAGTTTTGCACGTGTATTATTTTTCGAATAGTATTATGTGCGTATTTTTTAAAATGTAATGTTTTAATAAGGGTCATGTTGGCACTTCTGAGGAAGGAATTACGCTGCTTACTGATGGTCACATAATTTCTGAAGTTGTGAAACTGGCGGAAGAGTGCGCGGTGTATTCGGTTCGTGGAACCTGTTTTTACGTGTTGGGCTTAATGGCCTCCACCCGGATCGGAGCGGACCTTTTAAGTCGTTTGGGTTGGGAGTCTTTACGTCGAAGTAGGAGCGAGACTTGGCCTTTGGTGGAGGAAGCCGATTCCTTAGGTATAGATGACACTTTAAGTTCTATCGGCAGCCTAGAAAGTCATTTGGCCGACTTGGATTTGGACGATAATTACAGCGCGGTTTTAGAACGGTTGGATGAGAACGATTTTTCGGAAAACAAACAACCTCATTTTGTGGTCACCGATGACGAAACGGTGGTAAACACAAATCGTCGAGAATTCGGTAGAAAAAAGAGTCAGGGTGTCATTTTAGGAAAAGATTTGGAGGAGGTGCAACTTCGTCGTTTCCACCGAGATTCGAGCGAAAGTGAGAGTAGCAAAATGTTGAAGAAGAATTGGTCTCAGACGATGCCACTTTTACGAGGAAAGCCCTCGGTGACGGTGGATCTCTCTCCGGGAGACGATGAGCAGGGCCGGCGTCAACGCAGTCTCAGTGTATCGCAGGAGGAAAAAGCGGCTCCAACTTCGGTAAACTCTAGTCCTCGTACCAGTTTTTCTCGCTTGCGTCTGATGAATAAACTGCGCGTAAGTTCGACTCGGGAGTGGTTCCGCAGTAAATCTTTCAATAAAAACGATATGGAATTTGGCATGAAGAAGAAACAAGCTGCTGCCAATGTGAGTCTCCATCAAAGATTTGGCGGCCACGTTCGAAGCGCGAGTAATGTTGAAATAGGTCTTTTTAAACTAGGATCTAATAATAATAATAATAGCGATTTGATGTTGACCGCCGATTTCGGTGACACCGTGACTCGTCACGGTAGTCATTTCAAGTCTTTAAGGTGTGATAGTAACGACAGTACTCGCACCAGTAATAACGGTAATAAGAGTAGATCGAACAGTTATACTACCGACTCCACCAGCGGCTTCAGTTCTGGCGATTCCAGCACCGTAAAACCCTATTCGACGACTGTACATGTTGGAACCGACAAGCCGCATCTTCTAAGTCCTATCGCCAGCAGCTCCTCGTTGAATACAATGTCCGGAAGAACCGTGCATCACTCCGATTCGGTGAGAAAATCTATGAATCTGCGGAAAACGCCGCTCATCTCTTCCAGGATCAACACCTACAGTACTTCAACTTCCGTTTCGGGTTCTCCCATCGTTTCAAATTACCATTCGGGAACTTCGCCAATCTCGCCGGATGTGCACAATCTGGAGACATCTTTCGTTTATACTTCCTCCAGAGACGCTCAGGGTTACGCCACTTTAAGATCTTTGCAACAAAAAAGAAGGGGTTTCAGCACCTGTATCCCACCTGATCCGAAACTCTTAGATTTAAATTTAAGGTCGCTCAAGACTAGAAGTCTGGATTCACGCTTAGAACTTCCGAGGTAATTTTTAATAAGTTATTGCTAAAAATTATTATGTAGCCTATAATAATTATATTCATTTTTTTGTTTTCAATATTTTTCTTTGGAACATTCTTTTTCGGTATTAATTTTACATTAATTTCTGAATTTGTAAATTAATTGTTTGATTTCCTCGTAGTTTTGATTCGTCTGGATCGTTGGGCCATTCGTTTGGTAAACGAAGTTCTCCAAATCCAAGTTCATTCACTCATTCTAGCAAATTGGAGAAAGAGAACAGGCATTACGTCGGACTTTGTTTACCCGTTGACCTTACGATGATCTTTAACGTTAGAACAACTAGATTTTATTTACTGTAATTTTTTTTAAATTTATTTATTTAAACTTACGTGTTGTGGTTGTTATAGGAAGACTGCGATGCGAAATCTGTGATCAATTCCTCGCCTCTTTTATTTAAAAAAGAAAATGGGCAGTTTTTATTCAACGAATTTTGCGACGAGTCTGTTGACGGTTTAGAATTCCATTCGATTGAAAATTGTTTAGGTTGTTTTCGTGTTCTTCCTCCCATTCAAGTCTATTCAGAATCCGACGATCAACTGCATTTAAGTAAATATAAGCGTATGATAAAATATTACGAAATCTTATATTATTTATTATTAAGTTTCATCTAATGCTCAAAGCGAAGATGAATCGCGAAATTTCGATCAACCGGCTTCCGATTTTAGCGCTAATCCTCATGGAAACAGTCTCGAAGCGTTGACAGCTGCCACTACACCGGCGAGTTGTTCCAGCATCGGCAGTAATGACCCAAGTACGTAAAAAGATTACTTTTTTATTAGCAATATAATTTTAAACATTGCCAAACGGATTTTCCGTTCTTATTTATTAGCATCATGTATTATTATTATTATGTTATAGTTCCCGGTGGAAAGCATTTGAGTGAAAACAGTTCTTCGGGAAAAACGTTGATTAGAAAAGAAGTTTTGAGATTTATTGTAAATTTGAGCAGCTCTATAGCTACGAAATCAGCCGAACAAGGACTTCTCAAGTAAATATAAACCCAAAGTTTTCTATTTTTTAAGTGGGGGATAATTAACTGATAATTTTATGTATTTTTGCAGTTTGAAGCAATTGTTTCCTAACGCATTCCAAGATCTTTGTCTTTATTCTGAAATATGTCATCTGATAGAAAATTATAAATATCGATTATGTGCCCGACGATTTATACAAGAATTATTCTTAGATCTCACATTTATCGAAGTAAGAATAATAAGTTTGGGTTATCACGTTTTTCACAAAAAAAAAAAATTCAGAAAGAATCGCATAATTATGTTTAATTTTATTTTTATTTGCAGTTATTTGATGAACCTTTAAGGATATTGGCAAATTTGGACGAATTAGTAAATAGTAAAATTTCGGAAGAGAAAGTTGGAATTGTGATGGAGTAAAAAAAAGGTAGCGATGCATTTCTTAATTTTTTCGAATCAAAAAAAGTAAATTAATTACTTACATTTGTTTGAATTTACTAAATTTTGATTTGGATCACAATTTATAAACGAAAAATATCGTGACTTTAAAAAAAAAAAAAAGAAAAACTGGTCAGAGACGTTATTCAACATAAAACGTTTATTTCATTTTCCTTTTAAGAATTATTAATAAATTTTTTTGGTAGCTATTAAATATTCGTTGGTTTTTCTTTTCTAGAATATAATATTTTCTGCGAGTTTTAATTTTTTTTTGAAGCCACGATATTAATATATTCCCCCTTTTGAATCAGCATTTACCTTATAACTTATTAGAAATCACTGTTCACACAGCTGTTGATTGTTGTAGCTTAATTTTTCAAATTTTATTCTTACTAAAAAATAATGAGGTTGACGATTTTAAAATTATATCTACACAAAAAAATTAATAATTCAAAATGTTTGTTCCAACATAATAATAATTAATAGTATAATTATGTACCGTGTACATATTGTAGTTAACAATGTATTATAGTGCTCACTTTCTATTTTTTAAAAACATCCGACTTACATATCTTTAATTAATTATCATTATTATAATTATATAATATTTTCAACTGTTTAATTAGTTGGAAGGATAAACATTTCATAATTATTACATTTTTTTAAAAAAATTCTTTTGTTTTTGGGTTAGTTGTTTGTCTGAACCAGGCGTTTACTCGCCCTCACCTTTTTGTAATGTCAAATTATTAAAGAGTAAAAAGAAGAAACGAAAGATTAAATAGACTCGAAATCTTTAAAATTTTACTCGTATGTCATTCTGAAATAATTTCGGAGTTTTTTTTTTTGACAAGAACTTTTTATTTTATTTCGACTATTTTACACTGAAACGTGAACTAAGTTTTCTAGCCCATATTGTTAATCTCTTTTCCAAAATGATTATTTCAACCAAGCTAGAAAAACAAATCAAGGATTGCCAACTAATTTTTTTATTATCTTTTCATTTCGCCAAGAATATTATTAAGATTTTATTTTATTCGACCGCTTTTGCAAGCGCTTCATAAACTTCGACTGAAATTTGGGCTTCGGCTTTCGCTTGTTCACTGGAACTGGAAGCAAGCTCTTGTTGGGCTTTGGCTAAACCATCTTTGCACAGCTAAATTAAAAAAAAAAAAAATAACCAGGTTTTTTTTTTAAATATAAATTGAATTCTAGTAATGATTTATCGTACTCTTGCGTCTAAATCTGAAACTCCAACGGCTTCTTCGGCTAAAATTTGTACCGTAGAATCTTCGTTAATGGTTACAGTACCGCTACTAACTGCAAGTATAAATATATAATACATAATTATATAAGATTCGAGCAAGTAATTATTATTAAATAATTTTAGTTTTTTGTACCGAAATATTTCTTGGAGTTTCCATCTTCCTCAAAGACGGTGACCACACCGGGTCGAAGAACAGCTAGAGACGGTACGTGGTTGGCTAAAATACCGAAACTTCCACTAAACGATGGTACATCTACTTGCTTTACATGGGCGTTATTGTAAAGCACCTACATAATATCAAACTTTATATCATTGAGAGTGGATATAACATGAATTTTCCCAGTACATGCATAACCCAGGTTGACCTTCATAATAATTAAACGAGCGTGAAATGAATAGAAATACCTTTGCGGGCGAAGCGAAAGTTAAGGACATTTGGTGCCCTTCCGCGTACCCTCTCTGCGGAACAATTTGAAATTTTTTAAGATGACCATAACTGGTATTTTTTAAATAATTGGGGACTCGAGATAGCAAAGATCTTGCGGCA
Source organism: Polydesmus angustus (assembly GCA_034698085.1). Lineage (NCBI taxonomy): Eukaryota > Metazoa > Arthropoda > Diplopoda > Polydesmida > Polydesmidae > Polydesmus > Polydesmus angustus. The sequence goes on from JAQGAY010000074.1 coordinate 45,004, forward strand.
GCCATGATTGAGTTTCAGCAGGAAGTCAGAAATGTGAGATTCAGGAAGTAGACGTCTGCTCAATTTTCCTGCACAGCTGCTGCTGCGTGCGTTGGTAATTGGCGGCGGGGTTTTTCACTTTCTTTACAGTCTTAAAATTTTGGTATGTTTCTTAATTTTTTGTTAAAATTTTAATTAATTAATGTTACGTTTACTTTATTTTAATAGAATTTATATGAAATTATTTGTTTTGTGATATGAAATTTCAAAAAGTTTGCGATTAACATGAGCTGACAGTAAACAAACATAAAGATCTGAAGTCATCCAGTTTTTTCCTGCCATTGAAGGTAAATGTAAACGTTTTGCTTTAAAGATAAAATTTGTTATTTTTGCGTTTTCTGAGGCAGTTTATAACGTCATTATTTTGATCGATTAGGAAAGTTTATTTGCTTGAGAAATGTAATTGCATTGAACCGATTTTCTCCTGCATTTTCTTCATAGAACTTCCTCATTAATTGACACATACGTCAATAATTAATATGTTCCTTAAAACAAGGAAAACACCATAGAAAATCATGTTGCGGAACAGTAAAAATAAAAATTAATATCGAAGTACTGTATTAATGAAATAATCTTTTTATTGATTTTTTTTTTGTTTTTAAAACTATACCCCTAAGATGCATCCCGCTTTTATTACTACGGTAGTAGAATTGCGTCGTGGTCGTGGTATTATTATAGCTTTTCGTGGTAGAACTTCATAAATTAAGCTTCATTGATTAAAAATTAGAATGAAATACAGTGTTGTATAAGTAAACGTAGATTTTAATTGTCATAATTTTAATATAATTATTAAATATTAGAATTATTATTATTTTTTTTGGTATAGCTAGCTTCCAATTAACTAATTAACTACGTTGTACCAATTAACTACGTTGTAGGCTACCAATTAACTAAGTTGTACTGTAGCCTACTCAGCAGTCCTGTGTTTTTTCCTATAATATTTCCGGTTATATTTGTTTTAATTTTGCTTGATACAATAATGATTTGCACAAAAACCTTCCATTTTTGCCAACTGTAAAACGCAAATTTCATAAACAAGAAATTCTTTCCCATTTTCTTGCAAAATAATGCAGCATTTTGAGCAAGAAAAGCATCATAACAGTGTTTAAAGTGGAAAGTAGTTTTTGTTTGTTTATACAGTATTACTCCGTATAATACAGCCAACAGGAGCCCAATGTTAGGGGATTTATGTTCAAATTCCCCTACAAATTCATTTTTTAATGATTTGTAGGGTGAGTTAGATTTTTTTTTTGTAAAATTTATTTACCGGCATTCCCCTTTTTTTTTTTGATTTTTTTTTTAAACTGATTTTATTAGTTTGAAAAAGTTCAAATAAACACTTTCTCGTCATTTTAAAAAGAGGCTAATCCTATTTACAGAGGCCACGATAGTCTAGCCTTCCACTTTATTTGATTGTTTTCATTTATTTACCTATAGAGGTGTTTTTCTTTTCAATTTCATAAACTTTTAAAGAGTGTCTGTTAATACATTTTTTTAATTAATTGCATGTTTAATTACCGTGAATATAAACTAGGAATCTCCATCTTCGTCTTTCATTGTGAAATAATTGTATTTGCCTGATTTTTTTTTCTTTTTGCGCAACGTTCGGAATCTTCGCGAAAATCAAAAGTTAAAAGTTTTGGAAAGTTCAAATTGACATGTTATAATATTCTGTCGTATAGCGAAGATTTTGATGAAACGATATTTTTGTTTATAACGAAGGTTTTTAAAGTACGTGTTATTATTTTGCATAATTATTCCGAGGGTTTACACCACGACAAACGTTATTTTTACATTAAACGAGAGTTTTTGTAGTAAGTTATTATTTTTTTTGGTTAAAACGAAGGTTTTTTACAACTAAATTCTTGAGTAAAAAAAGGGGGTTTTCACAGGACTATATATATTTTTTTGGACGGAAAACGGGGGTTTTTTGCGACAAGGAACTTTGAAATGGAACTTCAGCAAATCTGAGAGTTTGCATATTTACAGACTCTAAACACTGCCGAAAACCAGTTACTTAACATTATACATTGTGGTAATGTTGAGAGATTGAACTGCTGAGGTTGAAAGTAATAGTTTCGTCCTCCGGTGACAACTTACAACATCTTTTTTTATTTTTATTATTTTCTATTACAGTATTTGTTTAGAAAATTAACACGAGAGAAGAAAGCGAAAAAAAGGTTCGGAGGTCTTAAAGCTTCCTCGATTCTCTCACCTTAAAGAGCTGCTTCTCTCCTACAAAATAGGAAGCTCAAATATTTACACTCGACACTTGTTAAATTTCAACCTGGTGTGGAGATTAGCACCATATAAAATTCTATACTTTGCCACAACTTCTATATTATGCGCGGTTTTAACAAGGCTAAAGGGGGTTACCAAAGTTCACGTTCCAAGAAATTCTTTATAAAAAAAAATAATAAATTATTTTATCAGCTTAGAAATTATAAATTGCTTAAAAACATTATTTTATTAATTGTTTAATACGAAGTAAAGTTGATATAACGAACTTCAAGGCGATCACTTCCTTCGTTTTATTGAAAACTCAGTTAAAAGTGAAAATACTTTCTATATTTTTATGAAAATTTCGTTGTACCAATCGTAGTTTTTCCCACTGAAACTACGTGCAAAATTATTTTTTCTTTAAATTACTGTACATTTAAAAGTTTCGGTTTTTTGTTGTTTACATTGGAAAAGTAAATTTTGGTCTTGATAAAAATATTTTGCAATACGGAAAATCTTTATTATAATTATTTTTTTTAGTTTAAAATATTAATTACGTGCATTCCATCACAGTCATGTTTTATAAGAATTCTCGCTAGTACTTCTAAAAAACATTCATAACTTGAGAAGTGGCTGTAATTTTACAAACGTTTAAGATTCGGAACATTTATTTTTAATGAAAAACTTATAAATTAAAATTTTACCTTTTTTTTTTTTTTGCTTCAAATTTTTCTTCTTGTTTTTATTCGATTGATTGTTGTTTTTGCGTGTAATTTCAAATGGGCCAGGTGTAGCAAAGCTGGGCAAAATCAACTTCGCAGCAATGCCAACATCTTGCCTAATTGAAACCCGCTCCTCGACGGAACTCGCTCCTCGGGGACATAATGCTTCTCCGGCTGCGTTTCCAACCCGAATGACGGTCTGGGTGTCGGGGTGTGTGATATCGTGGTGATGGCAAGCCGGATCAGATTGATCATTTAATTGGTCAGCCTCTCTGGTGGAAGGGGGAGGTGCGGCAAGGCGCAATTGAGCGTGCAAATGCCGGCTACCCAAATGTCACTTTTTCATATTGTCACGGTGACATTTAACTGCCTTTCCAAACATTTTTTTCTCGTTGTCAATACATGTATAGGGTTAATAAAATTTGAGGCATAATATAATTTAGAACTCAGTATTATTATTTTTTTTTAATTTTTAATATAAAGAAATTAACGGGCGAGGATTTTAATTACGTTTTATTGGGTGTAAAATAGATTGAAGTAGGGTGGGCCCGCTTACAAATTCTGTATCGCCAATATCTAATTTATGGTGTAATCATATTATACTGTATTAATATATTTTAATTAATTAATTTTTTTTTGACATTTCCATATTACCATTTATCAGTTTTCGTCGTAAATGAAATATTATTTAAACTGTATTATAATCCACCAAAATATTAAAACCTTAAAAAAAAATTAGAATTTATTTATAAGAACTGCTTGAAAACACTTAAAAATCTTTGAAAATTACGTTAAAACATTACTAAATACTTTCAAGATATTGTAAAGTTCTTAAAATATTTATTTAATATTTATAATTTGAGGTAAAGGGCAGTTTAGAGTTAAATCGCGTTGTTTTTATTTATTTTGAGATGCAATTTTGAATGGTTTGCCGTGACATAGTTGCGTGTAATTTGGCGTTACATACAATTTCGCCCGGGAGTTTTGATTGGGTGTTGTGAGCCGCCATCTATTGCGAAATTTCGAAAGAGTGTTACCATATTTTCATTTTGTCAATAATTTTTTTTTTGTTTTACTTTTTCTCACAAAAAAGAAAAATGTTTAAACTTTAACCGCTGGCTGGAATTATAGCGTGTGTTTTATTGCTCCGATTTTAATCTTAGATTTAATTTTAATGTTAATTTATTATTAAGGTGGATGAGTTTGTATTTGGATCGTGCTGATTCACATGCTGCATTATGTTTTCCATTGAAAACGTCAAACAGGTGACTATAATTATAATAACACACGCGTTTTTTCATCACTTATTAATAGTTTAATTTCGTTTATTTTTGAATGCGAAGGCACTTAACGAGTTTTATGGTTGTTTACCGGGGAGAGATGAGGCTCATCTATGGCTAAACAGCTTTCAAACGTCTTCCTCAGCATGGCCTCTGTGTTGGGAACTACTGGATAAAAGTGTAAGCAAATAGCAGTATTTTGCTTTCATTTCTATTTCTTAATTTAAATATGTATTCTCTACAGCAACCGGATGAAGTGCAATTTTTCGCAGCTAATACTATTCAGAATATAATCTCAAAACAATGGTATTAAAAGTCGATGTCAACGAATTTGTTTAATTGGTGCGAGATATTTGACATCCCGAGTTTTTGTTTTGTTTTAGGCACCAAATTCCAATGGAACAAATTGAGCACTTAAAAAGGAAAATTATTGATTATGTTTTAATATATGCTTCAGGACCAAAGATTATTTCTGTCAAACTTTCGATTATCGTTTAGTAGAAAATTTTCTAATTTTAATATTACCGTATAGTAAATTATAATAATATTTATCGTATTTATTTTTTTAGTTATCTGCTTATATTCTTCGAACAATTAACGATCATTGGACTACTGCCATCGCTGACATCATTTTAAATTTTAAACCAGAACATTTTCCACATATATCTGTAACTATTAAATTTTGAGGAAATTAACAGTTCTTAATTTTACAATTTTGGTTGGAATTATTTTTTTTTAGGCAGAACATATCATCGCCTTGCCAATTGAGATTTTAGCTGTTCTTCCTGAAGAGGTGCCAAATAATTACGAAATATTAAATAAATAATGTCGTAAATAAATTTTGTTTTGCCTGTACTGTAGTTTCAAAACGTGGTTCTTCCGAGTGATGCTCGTGGACTCACAAGACTCGCTCTTCACAACGCCATTCCTCTAGGTTTTTGCATTCATTTTGTTTACTCGTTTAAATCTTTTAATAATGAAACTTGAATTTTTTTATTTATAGTTTTAAACTTGATTGTAAATGTCATTGCTAGTCAAAGTAGCCCAGCTATTCGCGCGCAAACGATCAAGTGCATCTCGAGTTGGGTTATTTTCGGAATCCCTCTCCCGGATTGTGAACCTCTATTTCATCCTCTTCTCGCGGCGTGCAAGGAAGACGAAATATATCATCAGGCTTTAGATTGTCTGAGTCTCATCTGTTGTCATCCGGACGCGGACAAATATGACGTTACTTTACAAAGGCTTCTGCATTTTATTCTTGAACTGGGTGAGGAGTTGACGAGACATTTAGAAGAAAAAAATATGGAAAAATATTTCAATTTTTTTGGGTTATTCACCACGGTGGGTGAGACTCATTGCAAGCTACTGCTTAAAAACATTCTCAGGCAGGGTACAGAAAGAGATGATGCGATCAGATACGTAGAAATAATTTTTGTAAGCTTTATTCAGTTTTTATTTTAACTTTTATGTTTGATGTATTAAATTGTTAATTTTGATTATCAGAAGTGTTCTTCAGTTCCGGGGCAATACCCAGTGGAAGAAAGCTGTAGTACTTTGCCATTTAATTTTTGGTATTCACTTCACGTAAGAAATTGTTATTATAGCCTATCGCTTAGTTAGCATTTAAAAATTAAATAACTTTACTGTATTCCAGGATGAAATTGTTAATTCGGATCCTCGTGAGTTTCAAGTGTACAAGGCGCGTTTCGACCCGGTTTTCTTCAATTTGGTTGATATCATGATTTCGAAGAGTGTTTTACCAACCGCTGAAGCGGAACGTGATTGGGATTTAGGTATGAGAGAGCGAATCGAAAACGTAATTAAATTTTTTTAATTTTTCAATTTGTTTTCTAAAACTATAGATGAAATAGAATACTTTCGCGTCTACAGACAAGATATAGCCGATACTATGGTAATTTTGTGACATGCCGGTTTCTGCGAAGTTATTAACTAAAATATTTGAAATTAGATGTATTGTTATTCAGTGCTCCGAGAACCAATGCTGGCTAAACTTCTTGCACTTGTGGTTCGTTTCTATAATCAGGCATTGGAAGGAGATAGGGAAGCCCTAAAGGTTTTTATTTTTATACATTGTATATGTTTATTTACTATTTGCTATTGCGAATATTTTTTGGATAGTTTTTGGAAGCTAGTCTGTTTGCGTTTGAATCTGTTGCTGAGAGTGTGGATTTGATGGAAGAGCAATGTCTTCCCGTTTTATTCTCCTACATGCCTGCATTTTTAAATTTAAACGACGAAAAAGTTGCTGGGATGACGATAGCTAGTATCGGTAATGTATAGTAGATTATAAATAGTATACATGTAATTATTATTTCGGCGTAATTATTATATAAATTTGTATGCTTTAGGTGCATATTGCGGATGGGTTCGTCTTCATCCCGACGCTTTGCCTTATGCTATGTTGGTTTTAAATTGCGGCTTCCAAAATGATCGACTCCTTGAAGTAACTTCGATAGCCTTAAAAGAAATTAGTAGGGAATGCCAAAATATTATAAAACCCTTTGCCGATCAATTATTAATCGATATGAAGGTTGCAAGTTATAATTTTTTTTTAAATTGTCTCTGTATTTTAATTTTTGTAACGTTACTTTTTTAAATAGAATTTACTACTGAATTTAGAGAAGCCGATTAAAGCCACAGTGAGAGCCCGTGTGATTGGTTCCATCAGTCGATTATTATCGATTTTAGATTACAATTTTATTTTATCTTATTTAAATGATGTTCTTACACCTTTTATCAATGAATTGGAACGATTAGCAGCAGAAACGGTAACTTATTTTTCATTAATAATTACACAATATGGCAGTAGTTATCCGTCGTAAATGTATTAAGAACATTAACATAATTTTTAATTTCTAGCCTTCAGAGGAAACCCGGGCTAGTTTCTCTGATATTTTTACTGTTCTATCCGTTCTTTCTTCAAACTTGGACACCAAAGCGCCGTTTGAGGAAGGCGAGGCAGAGGTTCAGATGGTGTGCGACGTCTCCAACCGCCTTCAACCGCTCGTTCCGGTCATGCAAAGGCTCTTGCCTATTTTTCATAGAGTAGCTATTAAATGGATCTATCACGAATCAGTGATCGATGTGGGTGAATTATTTTATTGAAAAACTTGCAATAATAATTGTTATTACAGTATTTGTTATTTACAGCATATATGTGATATTTTGAAAAAGTCTATATCAACGTTGTTAGATGACTGTTTACCGCTAATGTCGGATATTTTGGAAATTATTATTAGTTTATACCAAATTCGACCAGCTATTAATTTATTGGATTTAGTTAAACAGGTAAAATTGCTATTTTTGAGATGAGAAAATATTTTTAAAAATGTAATGTTTTTTTTTTTTTAGTTTATTTTATTATTCGGGAATGATGAAACTCATTTGATGGTGTTAAAGGCGGTTTTGTTAAAGATTACGCAAGTTACTGCAAGTTATTTGGAGAATAATTACCCAAAGCACACGGATTTAGTTCAGGGATATTTACAGACGTTAGCTCAAGTTCTAAAGAAGACCAACATTTTACAAGACCAAGCTTTCAATTTAACAGATTTGTTTCGATCTGGTAACATTTTTTTCCTATTTATATTTTCTTTCGTTTTTTATATAATTTTTTTAATTATTAGGATTAATTGGAATGTCGTTGCCGGAAGCTTATACAGTAAAATCGGCGTCTACATTTTTGGTACAATTAAAATACTATAGTAGAAAGCAACAGGTCATGTTTATGAAAACTTGTATAATTTATTTTTAGGTTACATTTATCAACAAATCTGTAGAACGCGACGACACAAATTTAAATCCTTCAATGACAAACATTGTACACATTTATGGCGAATCTTTAGTTGACGTGTGTTTAAAAGTGCGTATAAAGTCTTTAAAACTTTTTTTTTTTTGGATTATTTTTAAATTTTGTTTATCTTTTTAATTTTGAAGTGCATCAGAGGAGACGCTCCGAGAGGAATTATGGATCATATTAGCGAGCTTCTAATCTCATTAAGCAAGCATTATTTTCCTCAATTATGTCAATGGATGAATGTGATCAATAAAAAAACGGATTTGTCAACTTCCAAAATATCACAAGACCAAATAGATCACTATACCAGACAAATATTACAGTATAATATTATGCTTTTAATTTTTGTAATTGAATTTTAAATAAAAACGTCTCTAATAATAACTTTTTTTCTCATCATTTGTTTACAGGGAAAGAGTTAACAAACGGAAACTACAAGAAATAATTAAACAATATTCCTTAGCCTGTAGAGGATTATTAGGAACCGCTTACGGAGATGCAACCAGACCGTGTCTGTGATCATCTACTGTACATCTCCCAGCATCAGAAATCCAAGTAATATTTTTACAATAATTTAGTGTGGGTTTATATTTATAATTTGACAATTTCATTTGTTTGACATTATGCATCATTTCATAATAATATATACAATAATAATCTCTTTTGTAATTAAGGTTCGTAGTGTGATTCATTTTTAATCGTTCCATTCGTGATCGACTGTTGCACCCATTTTTCGGTCACCAAATGGAATTTCTTTCGCCGAAGTCGATTAATCTGACGAAATTCGTCTACCCGCTCAAGCTCTCTGTAAAAATTAAATCATGAAGATGTCAAATTGTGAGTATTTGTAAATTATTATTGTTTTTAACAAGTGATCTATTTTAAAAAGTTTTACCGAGTTGTGATTTCTAGTAAAAATGATAATGTTCAAATTTTGAGAATCCCGATATTATTATTTTAAGTTTACCTAGAGTTTACAATGACGTGAGTGACTTTCTCGTGAAGGTTCTCCGAAGTTGAAGCTCCGTTAAATATAAGTTCGGCTTTTGCTATGCTTAGAACCGTGTTAGAAAACTTGGTTTGCTCGTCTCCAATTATGACGTACATATCCAGATACACATCGAAAGCTCTGAATAGGTTGTTACAAGAGGAATCGGGGAAGTATTCTTCTTCCAAGTCGAAAACTTCGAGTGGACTTAACAAATTCTAGCATTGGAATCAAAAATATTATTTTATAAGATTAAGTTTTGCATATTTAGCTACTACATAATGTAACTAATAACTTAAGATTTAAAACTTTTAGACTTAAAATTTACCTCTGGTGTGATGGAATCGAACAATATTTTGAGAGTTTCTGGTTTTATTGGTTCGGTGTAACTGTCCCCAAATTTATCAAAGCTTTTTGATAGATTTTTATTCGTTGCTGAGCACATATATACGAAATCCGATGGACATCTGTAAAAAAATTAAATTAGTTACACATTCAATCTTCTATGCCAGAAGTTTTATGGAATTGAATTCGATAAATGAATTTATTACCTCGAAAGTAATAGTTGTTGCTGTATACAGTTAAACATCCAAGAGGTTTTGATTATGTCGTAAATATTGGCTCGAATGAAATTGTTAACTCTGAGAGTAGTCGTGTCGGCGATCACAGCAAAGGTTTTTCGCCCCGGATTTTGCACGATTGTTCCTCCATTTTCAATCAATATCTTTTCTAATTCTTGTTTACTGTTATTTTTGCCATTAATAACGCAAAACTCTTTTTCTTGAAAGATTTGTGACACCTAATTTAATTATAACCTTGAATTTATTGGTAATTAACACATTAAAGTAGATTTTTTTTTACTTTATCGACACTCGATGCATCAAAAGCTCGAAATTGTGGAGCCATCACAGGTTCTATCCCAATTTTAGCTCGTTTCTTTTTAGTAGTTCCATTTTCTTCGTTTTCATCTTTTTCCTCGATGAAGACGTGTTTCGTGGCCAATTTACCCGATGCTAACTTTAAAATTTAGAAAGAATTAACGTAGAAGTACAGTGCCGATATATTAATTATGAATGGTGTATAATAATTATTATTATCGAACGTTTTTAAGATCTTCAAGTTCCGTTGTTGTCATGCATTGATACCAGGGTTTATCGTAACGAATCTTCTCCACTCTGGGAAACCGAAGCGTAAATCCTGTTCTGAACTGATTACTATCCATGAATTCCACAGCTTTAACCTAAATGAACTCGATCATTAATGTTAACGAGAACCAAAAGTTATATAATTATATATTACTTGAACGATAAAAGAATTTGAAGGTTCGATCCATAAGTCAGGTTTTTCTTTATGTCCAGACGCCAAAATTACACTTTTAGGAGGTTTTCGTTTATCATAAGCTTGCAAGTGAGGACTCAACTTTTCGCACAATTCGTAAAGTTCGGACATTTTATAGCCCGAACCTACTTTGGAAATTGTATGGAACTCGGTTGGATGTTCGGCTAGGGAAAGAAAAATTGGTTAAGAACACTTATTGCTGAGTTTGTTATGAATGGAATTGGGCTACTTTGGTCATTTGATGGCACAGCCACTGCTAGTAAAAAATGAGAGATAATTCCTCGCCGATGTCCTTCTCCGAAATACCCCCCAACTATGATGAGATCCAAATCGTCCATCAGACCGTCCACGTACTCTGGTTTCAGTTTGACCCATCCTCCTTTCCTGGTGTTTGGTTTATACACGGAATCCGGGTCTTTTATCACGATCCCTTCCTCGCGTTTATCGATAGCCAAGTTCAGAGCATCTGCCGCATCTTGTCTAAAACAGATTTTATTATTTTTGATTTAATTGTTTCCTTTTTTATACAATAATATACTTGGTTGAGCCTTCCGTTCGAGTTGTTTGCATCAGTCTTCCTTCTTTCGTTTGAAACGCTTTTTCTAGATATTTCAATCGTTGACTTAAAGGTAGATTTGATAGAACTTTTCCATTATAGAATAAAATGTCGAAGGCGTAAAAACAAGGGTTGTAACGGTCATTATCGCGGAGATTTTTCACATCGAAATTCTCAGCTTTTGTACCTTTTTTTAAAAAAAGAAAGTCGAGAAAATCATAAGATTAGACTATAATTTCAGAAACAAAATAATTACATGTAGTTTCTAAAATAATTTTAAGATTTACCTATGCATTTAGTTTTGGCATCATAACCGACCATTTCTCCGTCCAAAATACAGTCATCCACATTTGGATCAAAGAGATCCGCGATGAAGGGTGTTAAATTGCCTTCAGATTTTTTGGATCCGTACGAATATGTGTATTCATTCCCTCTAAAAAATTGTTTATACATACACGTTTATTTCATCACATTCACGTTTTAATATTATATATTGTTACCCTCGAGAAAAATATTTAAAAGTATTGCCTTGTTTATGAAGTTGCATTCGTTCCCCATCGTGTTTAGTTTCAATGTAAAACACAGAATTCTTCATTAGTTTTTCTATCTGGAAAAAATTTATTTCTTAAAAATTATTGCAATAAAGAATTTTTTTTGTGGATAAACATGCTTTTTCGGGGAAAGCTCTATCCGCTAACATTGGCCGAAAAGGTGCAAAAATTGATATCTCGATCTCGTGAAGGCGCACGTCTGGGTCTCGAAGAGAAACGCAAACCTGAAAGAAAAGAAGTTTTATTTTGACGTGAAACTATTATTGTTTCGTATTTTAACTATTTACTTTTTGTAAAGAATTTGTGACATCGTAAAGATCTTTAGCGTCCGGATGATACAAGGCAAAAATACTTTGCTCACTTAATCCGAACTTCAAATCTTTCATTATCATTCGAATCAGCCACTTTTGCTCAACTTAAAAAAAAAACCCCAAAATTATTTCAACGATATATTAATTTAACATTTTTTATAGCAATATATTTACTGGCTGAAGTGTTACGGAGCAAGTGCAACAAATGCTTTTTAATCCCATCTTTACTTTTATTAGTTTGATTGGCGAATCGTGCGACGCTGTCTAAATCTTCGTTCACTTCGGCGATGGACAAAGTTCCTTTTTCAGGACATCTATTTTTCAAAATGTAGTAAGCCACCATGGCGAAATCTCCGGCATTCTGTAGAAGATGTTACAAATCGATTATACATTTAATAAGTTAGACGAGGCGAAAAAGTTACGGATTTTGATGCGTGCGGATTTTTATAGTTTAATAACTTCTGAGCGTCAGCACTTTCTTTATTTAAACTTAGAATCTCAATGTAGAGTTTAGCCAGGGTGGTCTAAAAATTAGCAGCTCGTAAATATAATTATTTTCAACCTGTAAGCGCAGATCAAACCTCTTTAATCCCATACGCCCCGCGATCCTTGTCAAACTGAGGCAACAAGAGTCTCATCGCCAGATGGAAGGAGTCTTCCTGTGATATAAAACAAAACATTAGCACATTCCAATTACAGTGTACTAGAACAATACGAGTTTACCGTTTGTGGGTCATTTTTATGGCGTTTATTATGAAAATCTCTCCAAGCTTTGATGAAATCCGACAGAGTTTTCTTCTTTTTTTCGCCTTTCGTAGAACTAATTTTTTCACACACTTTACACAAGTCTATAAAAGGTACTTTAGCTGCCACTGTTGCCATTTTATCTCGCTGTCAATTACTACATTACGCAAAAAGTATCAAAAATAAATACTTTACAATGTCATGTTCTCCTGGAGGCGGCCATTTTAAACATTCCGAGAAGGTAAACAGACTCTGCGTAACCATAGCAACTGATCATTCAAATTTGAAAATCCACAGTTGTCAAAACACAAAATTCAGGTATTTTTCTATTTCAAAAAATAATTTTATAGGATAAATTAAGTATTTAAATTTACTCAGTAGTTTATCGGAATATTCTGTACATTTAAATAAATTAATGGTTGCTGTAAAATATTTATAATTAAACTTTATAAATATTTTTATTAGTTTCGAACGGGCAACACTGCTCGAATTTGATTTTTGAGTTGTGTCGTTAGCGCAGTTGCGG
>JAQGAY010000075.1:0-58030 GCA_034698085.1 Polydesmus angustus
AAAAAAATTATTTAATTATAAGGGTCTTGCTTAGCGGGATAGCAGCGCAGCTAAGCGTTTTCTACGGTGCCTAGTAGAAGTTATGTTATTGATTAATGGTTAGGTTAGGCCTACGTTGTACCTAATATACTACCCATAGGTTAAGATTGCGTTATTGATTTATGGTTAAGTCAGGCCTATATTGGCGACGGTCTTCGACCATTGCTCATGGTCTAACCTATTCATAATTCAATAACGTAATCTTAACCTATCATAGAAAATGCTTAGCTGCGCTGCTGCCCCTCTAAACAGCTTCCTTCGGGCTGGTATCGTAAATAAGAACCAATTATAATTAAGATTAATACAGTATCACAATTATTTCGTTTTTTGCCAAAATACTGTGAGAGATTAGCTATACGGGTCCTGTCAACGCTGGTTCTGTGCGAGATACTCTTTGCGAAGTGGCTAGAATAATCGACATAAGACCTGAAAATATTCTGCTTATAATTTTTTTACGGTTTCAAATTTCGTTTGATAATAATAAAAGATCTACCAGTAGCCCCACCAATAACAGAATAACTCCATTTTTTGATTTTTCTGGGATGAAGATGTTGAAAGGGTCAACTACTGTACTTTCGTTTTTAATCAAGTTTAAATTATTCAACAAATGGTGTTACTTTTTTTTAATATCAAATTGAAAAGAGATAATACAAGGAATAATTATTCTTATAACCTTCGACCATTTCGAACCGGGAACCGTTTCTATGGTCGAAGCTTATAACTATTGATAGGAATTTTGAGTTTCGAGAATTCAATTGATTTTGCAGCTTTATTTTGATTCACATTATTTAATCTTTTGAGCAATAACCAAATATTTACTGCATTAATTTTTGTTAGTTCCTCAATTGAGAATTTTATGCCCGTTTGAAACAAAAACAAATCAGCGCAAAATTCTAAAAAGTTCTCTTCACATTTTTTAACGGCACGCAAATTACACTAATTCCAGCGTTAATCAATAGAAATTTAACATAAGTTGAAAAATTATCTCTTAGCACGCTTTTTTATTTTTAGTTTTGCCAAAATTCTCAAAAATGGTCATACAGCATTTTGCTATTGCTTGAAGCCCTTTAATTTTCTCTTTTTTTTTGTGCAACGTTTAAATTTATCTTTTAATGGTTCTCGTAGGCTACCGTATTCGATTTTCTGAAAATAAGGGGCAAAAAAAAAACTTGATTTCGTCGTTGATCGATTTGCCCGAATTGTAAATTGATAAACGCTTTGCATTCGTCTTTTGCGTACGATGACTTAGCCGCTCCGGGGGGGATTTCGCGCATCTGGTTCAGGCAGACAGGGGGCGGCAATGGCAGGGCAGGGGACGAAAGGAGAGGGAGGAGAAGCTCGGGTTAGCGAGAATTGAAAATATAAGCTAAGGCGAAAGGAAAGGGAAAAAAAGTGCAATTTTTCATTTGAATCGAATTGAAGTTTGTTGAATTACGTAGGCACAACCTAATACACAACGCTCGAAAAGTCAAGATTTTTCCCTTTTCACATTTTATTTTCTTTTTCCTTTTCTCACTTTTCATTACAAATCAGACTAGACGTCATCCTTCTCTTACCTTAAAACCTTATAAAACGTAAATATGCAGCGGTAGAGGGCACAACGCGATTTATTATAACATTTTCAAATAACTTTTAAGTAAAACGCGCGTAATGCGTTTCTCTCTCTCTCACACTCACTCATAATAATATATAACGTTCTTTTAATGTCTCTCTTAGTTTCGCTCCCCTTTTAGTGCGCTATACAGTACATCACTTTAAAAGTTCGAATTTTACTTGTGAAAAATAAAGGGGAAAAAATATTTTTTCCCCCCGACTAATTTCAAAACGAATGTATTTTCCAGAGTTTAAAAAAAAATATAGATATTTATAGCCTGCGGTATTCATTTAAAGAAACTGCCGCGCGTCAACCATCGATGAAAATGCGACGCTAACGTAGCGGAAAATATCAAAATCCCTTATTTAATAACGTTGAAAAGTTCGCGTTATTGTTATCTATTGCACTTAGACATTCCTTATAAATTCAAGATTTTCTGTAAAAGAAATTCATTAAAACCGTTAATATTGATTTTAAAAAAAAACTAGTTTTATTTTTGCGTTTTTACGTTTTTTTTTTTTTTTCGTTCCTAAAAAAAGAAAAAAAAAATACAGTACAGTACTGTATAGCAAACATTGGAGAAAAAGTTAGCTAAGGGAAAAAACGTGTAAAATGAAGTAGAGCATGAAATTGCAGGTGTCGGATCAAACACGTCGAATTCAGATTAATCGCTTTACATTTTATTTACATATTTTTACGAATGACAAAACTTATTTTTTTCACCAAAATTTCGCCGAAACAAAATTTATTGTCTTATAAAGAAATACTGTAGTCAAAATGTGCAATGAAGTTAAACTAAAAAATATTTTTTTAAAAATAAAATAAAACTCCTTATAATTATATTTAAAAAAAAACGTTTTACATAATTAATTAGATCCTCGAGCCTGAAAAAATGTTCTGCTAAAGCATTAGCTACTTTTGATAGCCTAATTTCATTCATAATTTTTTTCCGTTCGCTAAAAAAAAATAAACAATTTGTGGAAAATCACTGCTTCAATTTTGTTCAGTTAAAATTTACCTGCGGCAAAGGAAAATTACCGTAAATATGAAAATAAAATAAACCTATTATTAATAAAAGAAATTGAGACCGCATTAAAAAAACCGCTATTTTAAATCACTGTTTAAAGACACGTTTCTCAACGAGGGCCATGCGCCCCACTAAGGGGCAATTTGATTGTTCAGGGGGGCACTGGTGTTGTCAGATAGGTATCATTATTTTGCTGCTAAATTTGTCTTTTTTTAAACAAATATTCGCGCCACTTTTCTTCTTATAATTATTATGTCAGAGGGGGGCATCAAAATTTCAGAAGGCTCAGGGTAAGGCGAGGTACAAATTTAAAGCGCTGTTTTAAATCAGCTGTTCTGGTAACCCTCAACATAAGATTTAGCAGTCACATGGTATAAGTACATGAGAACTTCGCTTAGTCCAGGCATTGGGTTCTGCCAATAACGCGGACTGCTTGAAACCGGAACGAATGATTCCAAAAAAAAAAAATAATTTTTTCCCATGTAATACCGGTACCGGCATATACGAGTAAAACGCGGATTTTTTTAAAATTCATTATTATTAGTACTGTACTACAGTATTATAAAAGCGTATTAATGAACTTTACTGTAAACTTGGAAACAAATCCAAAAGGAATTGAAATACAGTATCTTACTATTCTATTGCATCGCATACTTTTAAAATCGCAAAAAAAAAATAATAATAAACTTCACAAAAAGCAAGCAAAAAAGAAAGGATCATTTATGTGCAGTATTTAAATAAAAACTTTTATACTAGTTGCGGTATTTGAAATCCGGACTGACCAGAATAAATAAATATTTTGATCAAAGCTGATCTAAGTACTCGTACAATATTGTATTCAAATTTCGAATAGTTTTTATACAAAATAACCACTTATCTACGATTCAAATGATTTCTTTCTACTATCAATTCCAAGAAACGCGCTCACTTATGAATATGTTAAACCTTTATTAACTTCATAATGCTCGAATCAATTTGTATCCGCCTTCGAGCCATCATCATACATTATTATGTACAACGCGGAATTTTCCTACTTTTAACCTCAATTTTCTTCCTACTGTAACTCCCACTCATTATCTCTCTCTCCCTACTCCCCTTCATCACTCCCTCTCAACAACATCATCATCAACGTCAATAATTATTATTCTGCGACATTGATTATACCCTAACTTATTGCAGATCATTAAAATGCATGCGCATTCGAATCCATCGGAATCTTTTCCTGTCGTTCGTTATGAACAGCGCCATGTACATAGTGTGGTATACAGTCATTGTTCATCCCGAAGTTCTATTCGCTAATCAGGTATACACGTAGCCTACCAACGACCAGTACACCTAATGATGCCAATCAAAATTATTATTATATTGAGAGATTCGGCCATTAACATTGTTTTCCTTTTTCTATAACATACAGATAGGATGTCAAATGCTCCATGTCATTCTGCAGTACTTTTTGGTGTGTAATTACTTTTGGATGTTCTGCGAAGGACTTTATCTTCACACGATCCTCGTGGTGGCGTTCGTCGACAAGGAGAGCATCATGAAATGGCTCTATCTCATCGGATGGGGTGATGACCATCATGCTTTCATATCGTCGTAATAAAAATAAATGGTGATGATTAATTAATAATACCTTCTACAGGTATACCGATACCGTTAACGGTAGCTTACGCCGTCACAAGGGGATCATTTCTATCTGAAACGGAACAGTAAGACTTCCATTTCCTTCGATTTATCTTTAAACACAATTGTGATCCAATCGTATTTAAATTTCCTTATTTCTAGCTGTTGGATAGAAAACAGTCCTTATTATTGGATACTCACAGGTCCGGTTTGTGTCTCCATGTTTGTAAGTACAGTAGTGCGAATTGATGAGTAGAATATAATACTGTATGTATACCCAAACTCGCTTTTGTATGTCGTTGACAGTGTTTACAGGCATGTCGCGTTATGACATTGTACTATACTGTATAAAAGGGGAAGGGGGAATGCAAAAAAAAAAACAATGGAAATTTTTTCACCGGGTTTAAAAAAATAGAAATGTAAGAAAAAAAAATCCCGGTACAGTATATTAAAAAGATAATGTAACCATCTTTACGACAAGCATTTTTTAAGGGACACTTTTAGAACTATTCCCCACAGCTTCTTTTTCATAATAAGCGGCCTGCCTAAAAAAACAAACTGAAACGATGCAACTGCCATTTTCTTCCAGAACCCTTTTTTTTGCCCCATTCATGAATATACCGTAGTTTCAAAATTGAAGAGGAGTTTATAGCGTTTTGTAAATTTTGTTAATCTAAAAAAAACTGCGTTTTAAGAGATAAGTTTTCAACTTAAACTAAAATTTGTTCGCCACACTTATTTTTTTATTTAGCAACACGGAATGAGTGATTTTTGACACCTATATAGCAGGTTGAACAAACCACATTAATTTTTACATGTCCTTGTCCTCGCTTTTTCAATAATTTTCAAAAGATTTAATTATTGAACTGCAAATTAAATTAAATTCCCTAAACTCTTAAATTGTTACCGTACCATTAATTTTAAGAATCGTTTCCTATACTAATTTTTTTTTTGAATAATATAAAAGCTTCATGAGCTCTGCACCAGACTTTTATCATTAAAAAATACCCTTTAACTGAAAAAATCAAATAATGAAAATATCCTGTCATTGCTGCAAGCCTCCCTTCAATTAGCCTACTGATTTTGGCTTTAAAAACTTTTTTAAAAAAAATCTACTTTTTAAGATAAATAAAAATCAATACATTAACAATTTCTTACCTAAAAGAAATTAACTGGCAAAAGCGCAATTTTGAAACTATCGGTACGCAAATTAAAAGAGTAGAAAGCCAAGGATGATCCGAAAAGATTCAAAAGCGAGGTTTGGGTGTATTAATCCTGGTCATCGGGTATAATAATTTCATAATATTTTTTCAGGCCAATTTAATTTTTCTTATCTGCATCGTGAGAGTGCTAGTGACTAAACTACGAGCGGTAAAATCTTCGGACACTGATCAAACCAAGTGCACATTCATATTCTAATTCCTAAAATCAATAATAAATAACTTTTTTTTTTTGGAGAGTATATTAATAATAATATTATTTTTTTAGGAAAGCTGTGCGAGCGACCATCATTTTAATTCCATTGCTAGGTTTACAGTTTTTGGTGACGCCTTTCCGTCCCGAACCAAAATCTTACGGAGAATTCATTTACGACGTCATCTCGGCCGTCGTCACTTCATTTCAGGTTTTCAATGGCAAAAAAAAAAACAACAATGATTTTAGTTACATTTTATTATTATGTTTATTATTGCAGGGTCTATGCGTTTCGCTGCTTTTCTGCTTTTGTAATGCAGAGGTAAATTGTTCAACAAAAAAAATATTAAAATATTTACACCAACCAAATAAAAAACTTTAACCATACCGGTAATAATTATTAATTAGTTATGCTAATTCTTTGCTAATTTTAGATCATTTATCTGGTACAAAATATATGGTCTCAGCAACGCTTATTTGGCTGCAGAAGAAACACATCATTGATACTTAGTTCAGTTACGGTAAATGTTTTAAATTTAAACAAAATACCCTAAAATCGCAAATTCAAACTTAAAATTACATTACTTTCTTAAATAAATCCTACGAGTATTAATTATTTATAACATTCCAAAATTTGTATAATAAATTGTAACGTTGAATGCGCAGACGTTCCCCTATAAACTTGTTTGTTTTGCCCGTTAAAAAATCTTATTGGTTTGTAGGTTGTGAACCATTCGCGCAACGAATCTCAACGTTATTCATCGCAGCGTAGTAAGCGAGTGCCGGCGCGTAAAAGTCAACGCGAACGCAACCACATCTGTCTGACGGACATCGCGCCGCCGCCGACCACGCATCAAAAACGCTCGTTGGTGCGCATTTGGCGTCGAGAGGCGGCCAATACAAACAACAACAAACACAAAACGACGACGACGAGTGCAACAGCAGCAGCCACAACAGGGACGCACCACCAAGTGAAAGCAGAAGACTTTGACATGAAAAAATCACACGCGCCCTTGATTAACGTCGAACAAGTGAAGAGAAAAAACAACGAAGATGCTCAGTCTGTGTGATTCTCTTTCTCTTTATTATTTAATTCATCATCCTCATTTACACACGGTGGTTCAATATTAAATAAGCCAAACTTTTATTTCATATTGTTGCTTCAATTCTCTAAATACTGTATGGGAAAAATTGTAGTACCGTACGATAAATTATCAGGCATAAGACATTATTAATATGAAATAAAGTTTGGCTTACTTTTTATTGAACCACCGTGTATAATATGGGCTAAATAATTGTTCGTTTCTGATTATCACTTCATTTTATCACCTATATTTGGTCAGTTAAAAATTTGATATCGTACGCTTATTACGTAAAAGTGTTCAAACTTGACAAGAAAAAAAATTCTTTAAATTTGATTTTTTTTTTTTTTTGTAATCGCGCAATCATTTTTTACGTGTAAGTTGTTAGTTTTTATCATTTTCCACGCTAACCCACATTTCTTTTCTTTTCATTTCAGTGCCATTTATTTATTTTTTAATTACTGCTAAAAAAAATAAGATTTGTTTACATTTGTACAGTGTGTGTTTATCGAATTTACTGTAATAAATGTGAATGGTTTCGACATTTGAAAACATAAAGTTGTTATTATTATATGCGCCTCAGACGATCCCTATTGGACATTAGGGAGGTGACAAAATTGGTCAACTTTCCCCAAAAAAAAAATTTCGCACCTCGCAAGCTCGATCTTGTTTATTTAACAAATAGGCTTGATAACTAAATTGTTCGCTAAAATAATCTAAATGCTCAGTAGCAATGAAAATGATTACTCAGGTGCCCAAGTGATACCTATTTATTTTTACACTTTTAATTTTTTTAATATTTCATTTTCAAAATGTCCAGTTTTAAAAATAATTTTATTTTATGCCAATTTAAAGATGGCAAATATGAAAATGAAAAGACTTAAGTCAGTGGTAATAATAGAATTTTTTTCAGCAATTAAAAGTTTGTTTTTCTTAAAATTTTTGCTTTTTGGTACTCTCATCTTATTTTATTTCTAGTCATCAATAATAATCATGAACGTCTAGTAATCATGAAATTAGGACTTCCATTCCTACATCCTCGATTTTATTTGTGATAGTAATCGTTATCAATCTTGCAATTGAAATGAATAAAAAAAAAACCATTCACAAAATCATAATTATTATGGCTTCTATTGCATGACTCTTGTTACACGGTGTCCGTAAATAAAAGACCCAATGGAATTTGTATTTAAGATTAATCTTTTTTATAATCGGCGGAGGACTCGAGGAGGATATTTTAAACACAGAATAGAACAATTAAAACTAAATGTTTATTCGTGTCATTATAATACAGTATTTACATTATTAAAAGAAGGATTTAACACGAATTCAGTTGGGTCTCCCTTTTTTTTACGAACGGCGTCGAACGCCGTGTATTATAGGCTACAGGTGTTTCGAAATCGTAGCGAGCCCCGTACAATAATAATATTATCGCAATCCTATCTTCGAAAAAAACCATCGCAATGATATCAAATAATTCTTAAACATTAATACAGTACACTGTATGTAACGGCCGCATAAAAATTAGATCTTACCTTTTGTTGGTCGCCTTTCCATTCAAAAATGATCGGCAAAAGTTATGTTGACAACTTCAATTCTACCGTTTGGAACGTCACAAAAAAACTTTTCTCTATCTTCGACATTTTAACAATTTTTTTTTAAAAAAAACCACTCGCGTAGGTAAGCGTATTCCTTGCTTCGCCGATACTTTTACGAATTGAGAACTATTTATTCTTCTGACAAATCTTCGTGTTTAGGAAAATACTTTTGACGAGTTCCTCGCACGCTGAAAGTAGGCCTAACTTCGCACAACGCGACCCTCAGCTGTACCAGTAGCCTGTTCGGCATTTAGATAAAGAACTAAAAGCCTGAATAGGAATTAAAACAGAATAGTACTTTGTCTTTTAATCTTTTCTTCCTTAAATTAACAGAAATTATAAATAATTACTTGAAAGTTGACAGTTCGCGGAGCAAAATATTTTGTACTGTACAAGCGCGACGATAAAGACTTCCGGCATGATGCTTCCGGTATTACACCCCGCGCCCCATGCGACACAATGGAGAAGTGAATGTGATCCCTCAATGATAGAATCTGTTCCTGTTGTTACGGTAGTTGGTGATGATTTATAAGAATCGGCCCGCTGACTGAACATTCAGATTCCATGATCGTTATTTAATTGCTCATCCATTAATAAATTGTATATCTATCTTTTTATAATATCTCGTTAAGGGTAGAGTTATATCTAATAGAATTTTTATCGACTTTATTTTTCGCAGTTATAATCTTGAAATCTCCATGGTAAATGAACCGAACAGTTAAGAGCATTTTTTTGTATGCTACTGTATGTTTTGAATACTCCACACTTTCGATGAATAGACCTAAATTACAGCTTGTATTTAAACACAAGACTCTTGAATATAATTATACTGTAGATGTTTAATTATGTAAACTGTATTGATTAGAGTGAACGATTATGGCTAGGACTAAAAGCAATATTCACACCAATCATGTCTCACCCAAACAAATAAGTAGGTAACAAAACTAGCCCCTACACTGACGTGCAAAAAGAAGCAATGCTTTGGTCGAATAATACACATTGAGCTATGCTAATAAAATTAAAATACATGTAATTAGTTAACGCGGAACCTGATCAAAAGTGTTTGTTTATGCTTTATAAAATTAGCTGAAAATGAGTTAAAAATTAATACAGCATCATTCTGTTATCAAAAATGTACTTTACAGTAAATAGTAATAATTTTACTTTATAATGATTACATAATTGAAATTTATTTCATTTAATTTGTTGTGTTACAACGCTAAAGAGCAATAATGATTAATTTATTTAAAGTTATAAAACAATAATTATTCATTTTCCGAATCGTTATCATCGCTACCAGTTACATTATATTTTTTAACAACCTGAGCTCTGGTTCTCCTTGTTCTCTCCTATTAATTAATAAAATAGTTTAAAACCCATAAAAATTTGGATTTCAAAGTATTATATTACGGTGTATATACTAGATGTTTTACTTACGGATGATCGCCCTGCTTCGGGTTTACTAATCTTGATTCTTATTTTTTGCACTTCTCCGTCAGATTCCGCATTGCCTTCACCAACATCGTCGTCATCATCATCTTCTATTTAATCATTATTTTCATGAAATTTCTTATCTTATTTATTAAACTTAAAAAAAATTACTTTGTGAACTATCGTTTTCCACCGTCAATTCGCCTTTCTCGAGACGAGCTTTGGCGCTGGCAAACACTGAAGCTAAAACTTTCGAATCCTCATTCAAAAATTCACCTTCCATGTTATAAGTTTGAGCATTTTTGCAAAGTAACATGAAGTCACTTTCAAGTTCATCCAGCGTACGATATCGATGGTCCTTAATGCGTTGCTAATAAAAAATATTTAAAAAAATGCGTAAAATTAATTTTCGAAATATAGGTTTTATTCTTTTTACCTTAATTTTCCTTATATCGATTGGTTTCTTGATAATTTCATAATAACCGGGCAGTTTACGACGTGGTGGTAAAATAAAATAAGGTTTACTTAATACTCGACCATCACTAAAGTAAAACATTAAAATAATCTCAATTAATAATGCGATTATGTTTGACTATAAAATTAATTAGCGTTATCTTACTTGTGCTTATATTTAACAACAACGTTAATTAAGAGTTTCATTTGATTGGTGAGTAGAACGGGATTAGGTGGAGCTTTAATGAGTGGTGGGCGGCCTCGTCTCTTTTTAGGTGTTTGCTCGGAAGTATCGGGCTCAACAACTTCAGGGGGCGGCTGCTGCTGCTGCTGTTGCTGCTCTTCCTTTTTGCGTTTAGAATTTCTTTTCATATGACTCTTTGTTTCTAACTCGTCTAAAGTACCATCATCAACCGCCTATAAATAGCACAAGAGTATTAGCAGGTCTTAATACTAAGTCGTTAACCCTCAATTATTGCCATCTACCTTTAACCACTCTCGCTCTGAAAACTGATCGGAATAATCAATTTCTTTTCGCTGCCGATTGCCACGACCAAAAATGCCTTCTTCGTCGTCGCAAGTTAATCGTTCAACCTTTAAATGCATAATACTTGTATTTAAATAACCGTAAATGATTTTATTTTTAAACAAAAAGGTTAAGTACCTCGGAATCATCTTTCATTAACCAACTCGGTAACTCTTCTTCTTCCATTAAGCGTGGTTTTTTCTTTCGATCTTGAGCTTCCAGTACTTTACGTTCAAAATCCATTTTTTGATACATCTCAAATTCGTCTTCTCCACGTGCAATCATTTGATTAATTGTTTCGTCGTCAGGAACTTCCTTCTCTTCCTATAAAACGGGATAGAAATTAAATACTGTATATATTTTACTCTACATTTTAAACAAGTGACTAACAAACGGTACCTCATCATCAACATCGTACTGTTGCAAAATGGCTTTTAAAAATTGCCTCCTCTCCGTTCCAGTAGATTTTTGATCAAACATGCCTGCTTGAATGATTTGTTCATCCATGTTTAATTTATATTTGGCTGCAGCTAAAATACGTTCTTCGATCGAATTAACCGTCATCAAACGAAGAACTCGAACTTCATTTTTCTGTCCTATTCGATGTGCTCTATCTTGAGCTTGTAAATCCTGCGTATAAAAAATGGTTAGGAATTGTAGTTAAAAGATAACGTAATAAAATTAACCTGATGAGGATTCCAATCCGAGTCGAAAATTATAACAGTATCAGCAGATTGTAAATTCAAGCCCAAACCTCCTGCTCTGGTACTCAATAAAAATATAAAAATGTCGGAGCCTGCTGCGTTGAATGTAGACAACAGTATCCCTCGCTCGTCGGCTTTAGTAGTTCCATCTAAACGAATGTATTTCATTCCTTTCCAGTTTAGGTAATCCTCCAAGATGTACATGAGTGCAGTCATTTGACA
Organism: Polydesmus angustus; assembly: GCA_034698085.1. Taxonomy (NCBI): domain Eukaryota; kingdom Metazoa; phylum Arthropoda; class Diplopoda; order Polydesmida; family Polydesmidae; genus Polydesmus; species Polydesmus angustus. Next base: position 11,713 of record JAQGAY010000075.1, read on the forward strand.
AAATAAGAGCACTCGGTGATTTCTAGCTTTTAATTTTGGAAGAACCCTATCTAACAGTTCAAATTTTCCAGAAGCTCGATAAAGTTCAGGTCTAATTAATATAGCAAAATTATTTATTGCCCTGAAAATATTTAGTAATAAATTGCATTAAGTAATTATTTTTACCCCTGAATTAGCTCTCCGGTTAGTCCAGCAAATTCACAATATGCTTCTTCAATATGTTGAAACATGAAAGGATGATTACAAATTTTTCTCAGCTGCATAATAGTATTCATAAGCGTTTTCGCTCCTCCTTTCCCTTTTTTGTCTTTTTCTGAACCGTCGGTCAGAAGCACGCCTTTCGTTTGCATGTGCCGGTATAAAAGACGTTGCAAAGCTGACATGTCGCATTTGACAACGTATTCCACCTATTATAACATTACAATCCATCAATCAATCGTAAATTAAATTTGAACCAACTAATAAGTCTTACCTTTTCTGGGAGTTGAGATTCGACTTCCTTTTTCAAACGACGTAACAAAAACGGCCGAAGTACCTTATGCAAACGTCGAATAATCAAAATCGTTTCTTCTTCATTTAATTCAACCTAAATAATAGAATTGTAATTAATAATAAGTTAGACATTTTAATCAGTAGCACAATTATTTCAAACCTTTTCACCAGTTGTGGCAAATGGTGCATTAAACCATTGCTCAAAAGTGTTACAGCTTTTAAAAATGCTAGGCAGAAGAAAATTCAAGAGAGCCCATAATTCAGGTAATTTATTCTAGAAAAATAATTTAATACCCGGCAATTCAATATAAAATATAACTAAAATTAAATGCCATGTCGAAGGTACCTGTAATGGTGTTCCTGTGAGTAATAAGCGATGAGGAGCAGTATAATGAGTGTTCAGAACTTGAGTTAATTTGCAATGATGATTTTTCATTCGATGGCCTTCATCAATAATCATATACTTCCAACGAATCTAATTTCATATCGATTAATAAATAAATTAATGAAAATTAACAGTTTAAAATACTTTACCTTCGCGAGCACTGATTTGTCTTTACTAACGTACTCATAAGTGGTTAATAATACATGAAATTTGCCTGTTTTAAGTTGAGGCTGAACAGCTTTACGAACTAACGGTGCTCCTTTATATGGAACTATAATAACTGAAGGCGCCCATCTTTCAAACTCCAAAAGCCAATTTGATAACGTTCTAAAAAAACAATAAAACGTACAAATTAATTTTAACCTTAAAAAATGTGTAAATTAATAAATTACTATAACGTACGATAGGGGAACAATTATCAAATGAGGTCCATTGATTTTCTTTTTTTCCATTAAATAAGTTATTAAAGCGATCGTTTGAATTGTTTTTCCTAATCCCATTTCATCCGCTAAAATTCCATTCAAATTGTTATTATATAACGATACCAGCCATTCCAGTCCATGAACCTTAAAAAAAATATTTAATTTAAAGTGCAAGATAAAAACCAAACTTATTAATTCTTTAACATACTTGATATTCTTTTAATTTGCCATTGACCAGCAAAAGCGATTGCTCATTGATAGTTTCACGAATAGCGTGAGCAATTCCATAATAATTGACCACTTGAGCACGATATTCATCATCATCTTGTGCTTTTCTAAACACATTACATTAAAAAAAAATTAAAACTTTTATTATAAAAATGATTAAATATAAATATATTAACTCCATCAATTCTTCGGTGCCTTGTTCTTCTAATTTGATGGCTTCTTTGACGACAATTTCTTCTTTAATAATTGTAGCTATTGACTGATCTGCATCTTCTTCTTCGTCAGTAACATCTTCATCGCTTTCTCCTCGTGGAACCACTTCGTAGCTAAGCAAAAGCAAATTTTCATTAAATGTAACAATCAAATTGGAATTTGTTATAACGAACCCAGGATTTGCTTTAAGCCATTCATCCAACTGCGACGTTAGGGGAGCATCTTTTCCAGAAAGCATTTTGCCAGTGGCCATCTCAACTACATTTATGTGAAGTTCACTCTGTTGTGAACTTTCGTCCAAAACCTTTTTGAATAAAATTTTTAAGTAATCATATAACTCGACAATAAAATAAAAAAACCTACATCTTCCCTGACCATTTCGTTTTCAACTTCTGATTCACCGACTCTAGCCAATTTCTAATTTAATTATGTAAAATGTAAAATCAGAATTTAAAATAGAATTAGACAGTCTCACTCGTTTTCGTCGTTCCTCTTTGTAGAATCGACGCTGCTCTAATTTATGTTGTTTAACCATTTCAGTGATATTTAAAATGTATTCGTCCGTTTGCGCTAACAAGAAAGTAAGTCTCTTGTCCTTCTTTTGATCTACCAGTTTTCTGTATCCCTCTTCATCTTCCATCATTAACCGCCGCATTCGCTCTTTTTCAATACGTTCTTGTTCTTTCTTTTGTTCTCGCTCCGTATTTGCATGATAAGTGATCACTGCTTTGTTTACTTTGCCAATTTTCAATGTTACATTTCTATGATACTCTTTAAAATCTTTGCAATGCTGCAGTACTGCGTTGAGATATTCTTGATGTTTCTGACGTCTTTTTCTTTCTGCTTCAAGTTTTTGTTGTTTCTCTAATTTCTCGGTAACACGAGCTTCTCTCAAAGATTGACGTTTACTTCGCTTATACGCCTTGATATTTAATGCTGTTTCTAAGGTAGTTTCCCGTCGAGCACACGCTACAACTTCCGATCTTAACTAAAATTTTAAAAAAAAAATTTATAAACACAAATCCGGAAAAAATAAAACGAAACTAGATTTTTAAAGTTTAACTTTACTTTTAATCTATTGGCAATACAGTATTACATTTTATGATAATAATCAAGAAATAAATACATAATTATAAAATTACCTGACGCTGGAAATTTAATAATCTAAGAGCGCGGAGCTCAATCATAGCTTTTGTACGTAAATCGTTTGGCATATTGGCTGGAAGATTAGCAAGTTTATCTATGCAGCCAGCAATTCTAGAAGCCAATCTAAAAAATAACAAACATTTAAAACTGAATAAAAGTCTCTTTAATTACATTATTCATTTACCGATTCTCTCGCTCTTTTAATATTTCTACAGGATCCACTCCTTGCGGTTTTGCAATCGGAGTAATTCGATTTTGCCGAGGGGTCAAAATGGGTATCTGAGGCAAATTTTTCCCACCTGTAATGTCAAATTAACATGAATGCTTACTAATGATAAAAAGTAGTCAAGAAATATAAAAAAACCAATCGCTAACCTTGCATTTGGTTAGGCGTTGCGTTAGTTTGCCCATTGGTTGATGCAGAAACTTGAGATGAGTTATTTGACTCATTTCCATCTAAATAAATAAATAAAATAAAACAAAATAAATTCCGAGTTAAAAATTAAAGCATAACAATAATACCAAATTGAGATTTCTGTCCAGGCGACGATTGATTCGAAGATGTAATATTGTCACTTGACTGCAAACCTTGTTTCTTCCCTTGTAGGGACAAATTAACATTCTCCGGAATTACTTGATTTCGAGCTAATAACCTATAAGCTACAATTTGTGCTCGCAACTGCTGCAACTGTGCTTGAGTAAATACATTATTTCTTGTATTATCTTCAACATAACAAAACAAAAAACAAGTTTATAAATAGTCATTTTATAAATTAATATTGATGTTGATATTACCAGACATTTGAGATACTGCCGTGTTTAGAGGTGCACTATTAGAATTGGTACTCACTCTAAATCCATTATTACCATTAGAATCAGAGCCTTCAATATGAACAGCCATAGCTTTTAATTGATTATATCGGGGATCATTTTGCATTCCTTTAGCTTCCATTGTGGTAATAGCCTTCAAATATAAATGTTTAATAGTAAAAAAACTATACAATAAAAAATAATACATACCCGCTGCAATTCTTGTAATGGGTTTGACGTTGGCGGAGTTGTCGGTTGGGACATATGATACGAAATGACACTATTCGACGCAGTAGTCGTAACGTTAAGAGAATCCATTGCAATAGTATTACCGCCGCCGCTGCCACCACCACCACCAACGGGCAGCGCAGTTGATAACATTTCAAATTGTATTTATAATCAACTTTTAGAGTTGTTTCCGTTCAATTCAATAGTATCTACAATTAGAATTATTAGCAACCGTTCACATGAGAGACTTCTAAAATGCAAAACACGTTCGTCTCCAGAATGAAACGCAATCGCGTAGTGATTGGTCTTCGCTGCTAGCAAATTCACATGTTTATAGATTTTGTCTTCAAAAAAATAAATATCAGAAACTTTAAACTTGTATAAATTGAATTAATAATAATTTGTACGAAATAATTAAAAAGGATTAAAGACAGTCGTCGTCTAATTGTTGCCAACCGTAAACTGGATAATGATTTCCAATTCCTTCCGCAACAAAGCGATCGAAAAAGAAAAACTAAATGACGTAGGTTGGTGGAAAGCAAGTTCAAGTAGAAAGGCGAGAGATCATTTTTGACCATCTGAGTGACGTCAAATCACAAATGGCTGGTCGATACGTTACGATTTGCTGCAGCGTTGCTATGCAGCTAAGCAGCTCCAAAATTACGTTGTTTTATTGAAAGGAAATTTATAAATCTTTTGGGCTTCGTAATTAGATACTTACATCGTCGACAATAATTTAATTGACATTTAAAAGCCCTGATATTTAAACATGTTTAATAAGACCCAGTTTTAAACCCATAGCAATATTAATTGGGAAGTTTACTAAGCCGATATTCTTTCGCATAGTGGTGTAGCATAACAACAAAGCAACAAACCGGAGAGTGTTGACATGGGAGCAGCTTCTTCATCGATTTTATAAATTCGTTACATTGATGTTTTCGATTAGTATCATTTAAAATTTGATTGGCACCATGAAGGTAAGTCTGTATACGCGTTATATCTTATTTGTAAAAAGTATTTTAAAGTCGTTGTAGTTAAACGTAATGCTTCGCAAATTATGCCTCAATATGTTGGCGGCCATATTTTATCGACGAAGAAAAAAAAAATAAGCTAGCAAAAATCAATTTTTTAATAAAAAATGATACCTATAGAAAAAGAAGAATCAGCAGCAGGCTCAACAGCCTCCACCTCCGCAACTACCTTCAGGTCCTCCCCCTGAAGATTCTCATGGGCATCCTTCGCAAATTCCTCAAATGAGAGGACCGCCACATTCAGGAATGATGCCGCCCGGAGGATCACCTCAACAGCCTTTGCCTCCACTTCTTAATCAACAACCACCTTTACAACAACATCTTCAACCGCCGATGGGAATGCAAATGCCGCCCGTGCGACACGGTATGCCTCATCAAATGTCGCTAGGACCTCCTTTACCGCCACATATGAGTCAGCAGCCACCTTATCCTCAAGATAACCTACACGCCCTACAACGAGTAAGATATTGATTTTTATTATCGTATGTCGAACATAGTTATACAGCACCAACAGTTGCTTACATTTAACGTCTGTTTGTTTGTTTTTTCATTTCAAAAAAATTTCAGGTACTTAATAATATGGAGGAAAAGGGTATGCAAGATGATCCGAGATATTCTCAATTGAAATCTATGGCTTATCGAGCTAAAACAGTTTCCAGCCCCAATAACCCTGCTATGAGTATGTCGGGCATGCCCAATCCTAATCATATGGGGCAGGGGCCAGTTCCTGGAGGAAATATGAACGCTCCTCAAGGGATGCCCATTCCGAGCGGACCAATGGTAGGACAACAATCCATGCCACCACCTCATATGCATCCTGGAATGATGGATCAAATGCACGTCATGCAACAACCGCCCTCTCAACCGCCTGGAATGGGCATGGTGCCCCCTCACGGACAACCAATGCAAGATTTACAGCCACCTCCATCTCAAGGAGGATACCCAAATAGTAGCGGTATTTAATTTTTTTTTTTTTTGCTTTAAAGCGGTAGTTTTTATAAACATTTATTTAGTATATCCCGGACATCAAATGGAAGTAGCGCATGTGCCAAATATCATGGGTCCTATGAACGACTTAGCGCCGAAATCAAATATATTGGGCATACCACAAATGCAGCAACTTAAAGCTCAAATCTCCGCTTATCGTCTTCTAATACGAAACCATCCGATTAACGAGAGCATGATGTTAGCCGCTCAAGGTAAAAGACCTATGCCCCCAATGTCAGTAGTAGGGCCTCCAGATTTTCAACGTCAACAACTACAACCACCACCGCTGCAACAGCAACAACAACAGCAGCAACAGAATCAACAACAACAGCAACAAAGTAAAATTTTGAAAATTGTGAAATTTGAAACGCGGAGTTATATTAGTTTTCGCAATTAATAGATGCTCCTGGAATGCAACAACCAATGAGACACCCAATGCGAATGCCTCTTGGTGGAGGAGGTCAGCCACCTAATCAAGCTCCCCTAATGGGACAAATGCCACCTAATCACAATGGGGTAATGTCACCTTTGCCGCACAACTTACCGCCTGGTCAAATGCCACCGCCACTAATGGGCCCAATGAGTATAATGTTACAATTAAAAAAAGTATTTTTTAAATTTATAAATTAATTACAAATGTTAGATCAACCACCCAGAATGCCAAATCCAGCTATACCAATTCCACCAATGATGCAATTACAACCAGTAAAACAAAATCGTGTAACACCTTTGCCTAAACCTGATGGGATCGATCCTTTAGAAATTTTAATGGAACGAGAAAAAAGGTTTGTTTTTTTAATTTATTCTTGTTAAAATTGCCTTTTAATTTGTTACAAAACTTATTTTAATTATTATTATTTTTTTAGGTTAAACGAATCAATTAAAAAGAGAATTTTCTTGTTAGAAAACTTGCCATCTAATTTATCACCAGAAGTTAATGTTAAAGCGAGCATTGAATTACGCGCATTACGCTTGCTAAACTTTCAAAGACAGGTTTCTTATTTCATTTCTTTAAAACTTAAATTTTTAGAAATTATAATCGAAAAAATGGTTATTTTTAGTTAAGAGCTGATATTGTGGGCTGTACAGCGAGAGAAAGTACTTTAGAGTCGACGATCAATTATAAATTATACAAGAGGCAGAAACGTCAATCTTTAAGAGAAGCGCGTATAACTGAAAAGCTAGAAAAACAACAGAAAATGGAAGCCGAACGCAAACGACGTCAGAAACATCAAGAATACTTAAATGCTATTCTCCAACACTGCAAAGACTTCAAAGAATATCATAGAAACATGACTCTCAAGATTGGCAAAGTTAATAAAGCTGTCGTGACTTACCACGCAAACACAGAAAGAGAACAGAAGAAAGAACAGGAAAGAATTGAGAAGGAGCGTATGAGGAGGCTGATGGCGGAGGATGAAGAAGGTTATCGTAAACTCATCGATCAAAAGAGGGATCGTCGTTTAGCATTTTTACTTCAGCAAACGGATGAATATATTACTAATTTAACCGACATGGTGAAACAACACAAGGCTGAACAACAGCGCAAACTCAAAGAAATGAAAAAGAAAAAGGTACGTTTGGTAATTCAATATTAGGAATATTCATTTAAATTGGGTTAAAATTAGAAGAAGAAGAAATCTCAAGATGGAGATTCTGCACCGAATGAAGTAAAAATAATTACAGCATTCAAAATTTCTTCTTACAATTGGTTTTAATCCTCATTTTTTCTCTAACAGCCTACAGATGAAAATTCCCAACAAAGTGATGAACATATGAATGTCATCGAAGTTGCTACTGGAAAAGTATTAGCTGGTAAAGATGCTCCATTAGCATCTCAGCTAGAAACATGGTTGGAAATGCATCCTGGGTAAATTTTTTTTAAAAAAAATGTGTTATTTATTGCAATGTTTTATATTTTCGAAATTGAAATTACTGATAATTTGTAAAAATATTTTAAGATACGTTGTGGCCCCGAGAGAAGATAGCGAAGATGAATCTGGTGATGGATCTGAAGAGGAAGAAGAAGTACCACAACCCGCTCCAGTGCTTGCTCCAGTTGTAGTTGCAACGGAAGAAAGTGTTGATAGCGGCGCCGCAAAAACTGACGAAGAAAAAGCTCGGGATGTGATTCGGTAAAGGAATTGTTCTACAGTCGAAATTTTAATTATTAATTATTAACACATTGACCAAAGTTGCATTGACGTTTGCAGTAAAGCTCAACAGGAAGATGATGAATATAAAGCCAGTCTTGTAAACTATTATGGTATTGCGCACACTATTCGTGAAACTGTAACCGAACAAGCTAGTATTTTAGTCAACGGAAATCTTAAAGAATACCAAGTAAACTATAGTTTTGATTTCATCCGAGTTATTTCAAAAATTCAAACTTTTTCTCGCCTTTCAATTAGATTCTTGGTTTAGAATGGTTAGTATCGCTCTACAACAATAATTTAAATGGAATTTTAGCGGACGAGATGGGTTTGGGAAAAACAATTCAAACCATAGGTTTAATTACTTACTTAATGGAAAGGAAAAAAGTTAACGGACCTTACTTAATTATCGTCCCTTTATCGTAATATTTGAATTAAATGTATTTAAAAAGCCATTTTTAATTTTATATATTTTGAAATTTAGAACATTATCAAATTGGGTTTTGGAATTCGAGAAGTGGGCACCAGCTGTAATTGTTATTTCTTATAAAGGTTCGCCAAATTCTCGGCGGGTTCTACAACCATTATTGCGTTCAGGAAAATTCAATGTTTTACTGACGACATATGAGTATATTATTAAAGATAAATCAGTTTTAGCCAAGGTTAAATCCAATAATATTTGTTTATACACATTTCCGTCCAATTTAAATGTGATTTACTTCAACAGCTTCGTTGGAAATATATGATCATCGACGAGGGTCATCGTATGAAAAATCATCATTGCAAACTTACACAAGTTCTGAATACCCATTACACAGCACCACACCGTTTATTACTAACTGGTACTCCTTTACAGGTTTGTTTCTATAACAAGATTTTTCCTTTTGCAATTAATTGTGAATTCACGACTAATGTGTAATTTCAGAATAAACTTCCAGAATTGTGGGCTTTGCTGAACTTTCTATTGCCTAGCATTTTTAAAAGTTGCAATACTTTTGAAACGTGGTTCAATGCGCCTTTCGCAACTACAGGCGAAAAAGTAATTTTTAAAATACAGTAACCTATAAACTGATTCATTAGCTAATTAAATTGTAGGTGGAATTAAATGAAGAGGAAACGATTTTGATTATTCGACGCTTACACAAAGTACTCAGGCCATTTTTACTGCGACGTTTGAAAAAAGAAGTCGAATCTCAACTTCCAGAAAAAGTAAAGCATTTATTTCTAGTAATTTAGACTTAACATGATCAAACCTTTTTCGATAGATTGAATACGTTATCAAATGTGACATGTCCGCTCTACAACGTCTTTTGTACCGTCACATGCAAACTAAAGGGGTGCTTCTGACAGATGGGTCAGAAAAAGATAAGAAAGGAAAAGGTGGAGCAAAAACGCTTATGAATACCATCATGCAATTGCGAAAGATTTGCAATCATCCATACATGTTCCCGCATATTGAACAGGCTTTTTGTGAACATTGTTTAAACAGTGCACCAGGGTAACTTATTGTAAAATAGCTTTGTTTTTGTTAATCTAAATGCTAATTTTCGTTTCTAGGACTGATTTATATCGAATGTCAGGAAAGTTTGAGCTTCTTGATCGCATTCTTCCAAAGCTAAAAGCAAGGGACCATCGTGTACTTTTGTTTTGTCAAATGACATCACTCATGTCGATTATGGAAGATTACTTAATCTGGAGGGGCATTAAGTATTTGCGCCTCGATGGCGCTACAAAAGCTGACGAGCGTGGTCTGCAATTACAACAATTTAATGATCCCAATTCCGAATATTTCTTATTTTTACTGAGTACAAGAGCAGGAGGTTTAGGTTTGAATCTACAATCTGCTGATACGGTGGTTATATTTGATTCGGATTGGAATCCTCATCAGGTTTGATTCTCTTCATCATTTGATAGACAAACGCGATTGAAACTAATGGATAATTTTTAGGATCTTCAAGCTCAAGATAGAGCTCATCGTATTGGACAAAAGAATGAAGTTCGCGTTTTGCGACTAATGACTGTAAATTCGATTGAGGAGCGAATTTTAGCCGCAGCTAAATACAAGTTAAACATGGATGAAAAAGTCATTCAAGCTGGTATGTTTGATCAAAAGTCAACTGGTACAGAGCGACGCCAATTCCTGCAAGCTATATTGCATCAAGATGAAGTCGACGAAGTTAGTTACCGTATTTTAATAACTTACTTCAATAGTGTATAACATTAAACAAAACAAAATTTTTTAAGGATGAGAACGAAGTGCCAGACGATGAAACTATCAACCAAATGATTGCGAGAAAAGAAGAGGAGTTTGAATTGTTTCAAAAAATGGATTTAGATCGTCGCCGTAACGAAGCGCGAGATCCCAATCGCAAACCAAGATTATTAGAAGAAGATGAATTACCTAGTTGGTTGTTAAGAGATGATACCGAGGTATTTTTCATAGACTTAATTTAGCAAAAGCTGACGACCAATATTTATGTTTTAAACTTATTAGGTTGACCGCCTAACGTGCGAAGAAGACGATCGCGTTTTTGGAAGAGGAACTAGGCAGAGAAAGGATGTGGATTATACCGATTCTTTAACCGAAAAAGAATGGCTTAAAGCAATAGAAGAGGGTGATTTAGACGAAGTGGAAGTAAAGAAAAAGCAAAAGAAAACTCGCAAGCGAAAGAAGGATTCGGATGACGGTGATAGTGAACCTCGAGTACGAAAGAAAAGAGGTCGGCCTCCAGCCGAAAAGTCCGCTTCTACTTCCTCCTCCTTCAATTTACAATCGCTCATCAATAAGCAAATTAAAAAACTGCTGGATATAGTTATGAAATACAAAGACAGGTAATAAATAATATTACAATTGACTCACAAAGTATGCTAACACTATCAAAACACTCATTAAAACAGTTAAAAGCATTTACACAAATAAAAATAAATAAAGAAAGAAAATGTGAAATTTCACTGCAAAAAAAATAACCTAAAATTTGTTAAGGCTTTGGAAGATAACCATAACACTACCACCTTCATACATACTTGATGTTAATTATATTTAAGTTACTCCAAATCTTTCTTAACGAGGATAAACTTAATATTATTTTTAGCGATGGCCGGGTGCTTAGTGAACCATTTATGCAACTACCATCAAAGCGAGATTTACCGGATTATTACGAACTGATAAAAAAGCCAATTGATTTAAGAAAAATCCAAGTATTGTTTTACATTTTAATAATTTTTCCGTCTAATGTTTATCGATTTTATATGGTTATTTTTGATGGCTTTTTAGCAAAATGTGAAGGAAAGTAAATACAAGACGTTGGACGATTTGGAACGCGATTTTATGTTATTGTGTAAAAATGCCCAAACGTACAATGTGGAAGACTCGGTGATTCATGAAGATTCGATAGTGCTTCAGTCGGTGATAACGAGCGCTAGGGAACGCTTAGAAAATGACGATCTTAGTTTAGTGAATGATGACAGTGAGCCTGAGCTGGAGAATAAAGGTTCAACCTAAAAGCAAAAATGCCACCTCCCTTTTTAACTATATAGTCTACTTTCATTTTCTTTATTGTAAAAACCATCTTCATACATTTATTAGAACATTTAATATTTTATTCTTCTCGTTTTTTGTTTTTTGCTGAATTTCTTTTCTGAATAAAATTCGAAATGGTGATGGTCGCATGTACAGTATATTGTGTTTACCATTTGCATCGTGACTTTACTTTCTCGAGCACGTTTAACTATTTCGTTTAAAATCCCCTGCCAACCCCATCCTCGATGCCTTGGAACTTTTATAATACTGAACTGTAATTTCGTTAACTGGTAGATCAACGTAATGTTCGAACAAGTGATCAACGAGCTCTGTCACTTAAGTTCTAAAAAAAACCTATTGTGTTATAATTAATGATCAAATTTATTAAGCCTGATGATCTGATATTCCTGCAAGCACCTTTAAATTAATTCTTTTCCTGAAAGTGTTCACCAATTTTTAATGAATTCAAAAGGAAAACAATAGAAGTGATTTCACTTTTGCGTTCATCTAGAGTTCCCCTTCCCTAGATTGGTGTTTTCAGAAATACCAACCCATGCTCTTCCAACAAACAAATCCTTAGTCTTGTTTGTGGGAATATCATATCAACAAGTAGGCTATAATAAATTTCAACGTGCATAATATGGAGCTTTTTACAAGTAAAAGTGACGGTACTTTTTGAGCAGGAAAATATTAACAATCTGATTAAAATTTCTCCTTTTCGCACGATTGGATTTTAACAGTTTAGAATTAGCATGAGATCCTTACAACATAGAAAAACGAAATCTTATGTGGAGAAAATTTTAGCTTTCGGTTAAACCTAATTGTTAATTTTTTCTAGCAAATGAAGACGAACAATTTGAAGATTCGGATGACGACGATTCCCCAACTGTTAAAGTCAAAATTCGTCTTTCTAAAACTGAAGGCAGCGGAAGTAGTAATAAAAGGGTAAGGTTGATTTAATACGATATTAGTTTTCCCCAATTAATAATTTTTTTTAAAAAAATAGGAGAGACCGCGAAGAAAACGGGGGCGTTGTGTGCGGAAATACGTGAGCGACGATGACGACAGTGACGAAGTTTGTCAATCATCTGACTGATTTCTATAAGAGTTCAGCTTTTTATTTACAATTAATCCTTCTATATAATTCTAATAGAATGATTCGGACGTGAGCGAGCGAGTGTCATCTCGTAGTTCTTCTCGAGTTTCATCGCCAGCTCCGGGCTCCAATCGTGCCAAGAGATAAGTTGACTCGATCGAGCGCAACAACTTCAAATACACGTTATTTATCGCGTAGGCATATTCCAATCATTAATTTAATTCCATATTCTTTCAGTTTCTGTTTTTTTTATGGTAGCTTATACTATTGCCAAATATAGTACCCAAACCCTTCCACAAAGTGTGTACAATTTTTGTTTTTATAAGTCTGTTTCGCCCTGACCATAATAAACCCTCTGATTTATAACTTTATACCCGGTAAAATTCTTCGTTGAATTCTCTTTTCCTCTGAATTTAAATGTGTTAACAGGTAAATTAAAATCGTCAGCATAGTTATTAACATGTACGAGTATTAATGACTTAAAAACGTTTTTTGTTCAGAAAAAAATGCTCTCTTCATCTTTACTTTTTACAATGAAACGATTTGGATTAATAACTTGAAAATGAATATCTTATTTTAAAAAAATTCACTGAACTTCAAAAATTATATCGGAAAAAATGTTTGAAAGACTAACCAAATAGTTTAATAATAATTTTAGTGATGCTCTTTCCTCTCCCCTCCCCCCAATAAAATGGTTCACAGAAACTTTGCATTGATTTCGAAAATAAAAGTTTGTTTATAGTAAATAAATTCTGCCATTTTATTTTTATGTCTTCTGAGAAATCTCAAAGTCAGAGGTTTCTTTATGAAATTTATGGGTACGGTAGGTCTACGCTGTACTATCACGAAGAGTCCTTGTCCATTTTGGATTTAATTAATGGGCTGGGTTTTTATTGTTCCATCCCATAACCACCTGAATGTGCCCATCCTGACCGGTCTAATTTAGGTTTAATTGACTGCGGGGATTGGAGAGTATCGAAAAGCCAGAATGTCTCCACAAAATATACGATTACAATTCGTTATAAGAAGTCACAATTATCGTGAACCTAACCGCTTACTGGTAATTCTACAATAGTTTTATGGCCCGAAAGGATTATCATAAAATTCTGATTAAAATTTTGTGCCCAACTAAAAGTGACGTCTGAAGGAAACTTTTAAAATTTAATTTTTTTATTATTTTCACAACGTAAGTGACTTAATCAAATTTTACATAAATTAAGTTTATCGGCATTAAGAGCATTATCGACAAAAGGTATTAAATAATATATTATTTTAGTGTTCTCATTTTATTAATTTTTTTTTTTGTGCAAAGGTAGAATCACAACCGCAAATTATTCAACACAAAAAATCTTATTCAATTGCTGTTGGGTGGACACAATTTCAAAAACTAAACGTCATTGTTTTTTTTTTAAATTCTAATTTCTTGAATTTCGCATTTTTTAACTAATAATTGCTTTTTTTTTTTTGGTATCTATGATCTCTATACAACGTTCCTATCTACCGAGTTCAGCGCTTAGCTTTGGTTTAACTCCGATTAACAAAATTGACCAATTACTAAAAATGCGAACATAGTTCTTGGTAAATAGTCGAAAAATGTTCCAATTTTCTTTTTTACAAAATTCTGACTTAATTAACATAATAATTATGAAAGATGTTAAAAGATTCGATTTCATTGATGAGAACCTTTTTATACAAGTTAAATTAAAACAAAAGTTAAATAAAGCGATAAAAAAATTTAACAGTATAATTTTAAGCTAAGAAATTAAAGTTAATTACATCCTCATAATTACAACTAGAGGATTTTTTCTTAAAAGAAATAAACTTAAAAATGAGTGAAAAAATTTGAAGAAATTAATATTTTAAAGTTGATATAAAAAAATTCGTATTAGATTACACAATAATATTATTATAAATAATAAAACTAAGTTCTATTTACAATCAAAAGAGATTAAATAAATCCCCTCCCAGAACACGTTGCCTTCTTTATATACATAAAGTATTGACAAGTCTTTTTTATTCTAAATAACACTAAAAAACATTCCTATAATTAAAATTTGAAACTTACATTTCGTAAAAAAATTATTTATTTGTACTTTCGACAATATTTTAATTTGTTTTTAAAACCAAAATACTGTAGTCAAACAATTCCATACAAGAAAAGCCTGACGAGTGTTTTGTTTAAAGAATGGTTCAAAATTTCGAAAAAGAAATTTATTTCCAAATATCTACAAGCTTTGCTTTTTGAAAATATTCTGCAAATCAAGTATTAATAATTTTAGTAAATTGTAGCAATTTACTAAAATTTGTTGAAATTCTTCAAATGTTGAAGAAAGTTTTAATAAAGTATTTATTACGAAATGTTCATTTTAATTTTTGACCTTTGCAAAAAACAATTCTAATGTTATTTAGAAAAAAATCAGCTATAGTACTTACAATCCCCACAATTGTCGAATTTACTTATTTAGTTGCATTAATAATAATTATACAATTTACAATTAATCGTCTTATAATTCAAGAAAAAAAAAAATACCCCATCATTTATAACTTTAACAAGAGAATTCAATATCTTTAATGAAATTCAATTCTTTTCCGTATTGTATACTTAACTACAAAGATTTCTTTTTTTTTGAACCAGGAAACAAATTTTTCGTTCACTATATGTCAATTGATTGAAAAGTTTTAACAAAACATTTTCCGTTACTCGTAACACTTTTAACTTGTACACCTGAGATTCCTTATATCGATTTTGTGTAACATTATTAAAACTTGTTCACACAAGTTGTTTCGAAGTTCAAAAATTCAGTTAGTTACACATGTACCATAATTATTATTCTTTAACAATATATATATAATTATATCACAAAAATTCGGATCTTTCTCATCTTCTCTGATCAAAAACAAACAAAATAAAAAGATTCAAAAATTGGAAATTTGATAAGATTCAATTCGATTTCAATCACTAGACTGTTCTAAAAATGTTCCAACATGATTAGGGGGGAAATTTTAAATTTGTGAATAAATCAAAATAATAAAAGACAATTACGACGAGGAACGGGTACCGTTCATTTAAATATACAATTATGTACAAACTTTTTTCATCGACAGACGAAAATCAAGTTGTGTAATTTAGCAACATTTTTTGTTTTCTCGCTTTACTAAACGCAATGATTTATGAGCCTTCGACAATTACAACGAAACACGATGATTGGATTCAATAGAAACAAAGAATAAACGCAACTGTCATTTGTAGGTCCACAACTCACTTGTCCTTCGCTCGCGCTACACACTAGGCTTCATTCCTAAACTCAATGACAAGATCGTTGTGGAATCAGCTGTTTAGCATTCAGTTATTGAAGAGTCGTTTTGGTGATAGATGAGATGAAAGAAAAGGCTAGGAATATTGAACTTTGCAAAATGTTATTTAGTCGATTGGAGGACCTTTTTATATCTTTCATTAGGAGTGAGAACATATCTCCTGTTTCACTCCCCCATGGTATTGACCGCTTAAAATCTTCTTATTTAGACTCGGTGAGATAGAAAAAACGAGATAATAACACACATAAACGTAGTAGGGGATTTATTAGAAATCCAACATGATTTTTTTTTAAATGCAGCAACACGCAGAACCCAATTCCCACTCGACTTTTGGAGATGCAGAGATGGTGAACACAACAGTTTGTTTTGTCATATTTTGTTATACAAATTCGTTCGTCCCCGGTTGATTCAAAGGTTCTAGTGTCTGAAAATATTTAACCAAAATTACAACTGGGCAATTCCAAAAAAATACCGAAATTTCTTAAAAGATTAAGCAAGCAATTTGAACAAAGCGGATACTATAATCTAACCCAAGGAAAAAAACCAAGCTGCAATTCAAAACCACAACAATTGCGAAATGTACGAGCATAATTATTAGTATGCCAAGCCAACAGATTATTAAATGAAATCTTATCTAAGACGCGAAAGACAATTAGCAACCACAGCACGTCAATTCTACCAAACCAGAAAAAAATTATCCAAGTGCAATAAAAACCAGCATGCGAAGATTTCAAATACCAAGCCAAAACGATTAAAGCCACACAACAAGATTAAAAACAGGATTATTAAAGTGCCCAGTGGAGAAAAATGAATATAAAAAATATACGACATACCTCTTCCCTAACAGCTGGATACGGCCTTGCTGGTTGATACTGGTTCTTCTCCAAAGCAAATTGATCTTCCGTCGTCTTTCTGTACACCGGGTTATCAAAATTCATACTTTTTACATTGCGACGCACATACTGTTTGTACACGATAAAACCGATCTGTTAAAAAAAAACATTAAAAATTAATTACAAAGTCCAAGTAACTTCTTTATTATAATATGTTTTTTGAAAGTTAGTTCAACATACCACCGCTCCAATTAAAACGATTCCTCCCAAGACACCCATAACGATAAAAGCTACAGCACCAGAATCGCCTTCCATTGGTCCGTTTTGCGTAAAATTATTCGGTAAACTGGCGTTGTTGTTGTTGTCGGATAGAATTTGGCCGGTAGCTTCGCTGCTAATAACTGCGGTAGGTGTCTCGGCCGTAGCTAATGCTATAATTAAACAAACAACGAAATTAAATACCGGTAACGTCATTTTTCGACATACAGTAATTATTTAAATGCGAGATTAACGACGAAGTTATACGAAAAAAAGCTGCTCCCAACAATAAAATTTCTACGCGTCTATTTAAAATACATTTTTAATCATTAAGATTACAGTACTAAGAATTGGCATTGTTATGTTACCAAACTTTTTCTGACGCAATTGAATGAAGAGGGCGCTAAACAGTTTCAATTTCCTCCAACCCAACCCTTTAACCTTAAAAAAAAAGAAGATTGCAATCGTTGACGTCAACAAAATTTCCCGCGACCTTCGCTTCACTTCCAAGATCAAAATTATTAATCGTCAACCTAATAATCCAGATTTTATTATTTTTCACACCGGTTTAATCTAACCTCTAAAACGAATAGCTTTCCAAACGAAGTTATCCAATAGCTAATATTATTTTTAGTACTGTACGATTTGATAAATCTAATTGCGCAGTTTGCTTAATATATTAATGTAATTCTAAAAGAAGCTTCGAAGAAAAATCTACAGTTGCACAATATATCTGAACTTTAAAAGTCTATTTAAAGTTCCATTAAAAACTAAACAAAATAATAATTCTTATGTAAAACATCTTCGTCAACTGCGTGTTATATTAACTTTTGAATTGAAAACATTCGTACGGCGATCAAACACTTTTTAAAATATTTGTTTAACTTTGCTCTTCACCGACTTTGGTCTTCGCTACTGACGAGGTTAAATTACTTTTTTCTTTAAAAAAAAAATTGTGTTTTTTTAGGTTTACGGAAACCAGTTTTTCCAGCTTTTCTTTTTCCTCTTCATGTTCGGAAACAAAAAGTTTGGAAAAAATTATCTATCCAAACGTCTAAAATAAACTAAACTTAACTTTTGAACATTTTTTCATAAACTACAAAGAATAAATGTCCTACAGATATAATTTCAACATAATGATAATTATTACTTTATTATTAATAATAATTATTAAAGTAAATTGACTAAAATTTGAGGATGAATCATAGGCACGAGGTGCAGACCTCCCACATAGTTTACGTACTACTGTATAACTAACCCTCGCCAGCACAAACCTTTCTATTGTTAATTAAGATTTCGCAGGAAAATCCAAGATTATGTTTCGCGGATATAATTTTAATTCCCTTGATTTATCTTGATTAGATAACCGATTAACCTAATTAGGTGTGTTACCTTTGGGAATACCTTTATCTCAAGGACTTTTTTAAAAAAAATTTAGATTACTGGAAGTACAGTAAAGTATATTATCCATAATCTCAAAAATAAACATGTGACCGCGATCCTAAATAATTATTATACAATTTGGAAATAAAATTAATTAAATGACGGTATAATTATGCCTGATCCATGGGTTAGGCCCATCTTGACCCACCTAGCTCAGGTCGCTACATGTAGAAACTGCGGCGATACAGTCTCCAGAAACTAAAATATAACGCCCGTATGTGTTCGTATACCCAGAAATATTGCAGTTAAAAATATTTTCTACTACAAATACTGTAATCTTAATTCTACTTACAAATGAGAAGAGCTTTCCACAAGACAACAAAAGTAAAACTTGACGCAGTTGCAGCAGCACTCGACATAGCCATTTTTTTTTTTTTTGTGCGTCAAATTATGTTTTGAATATTTTTTAATAGAGGGCGCTCGTTTATTAGTAATAAAGTTTGCATTTACTGCGCATGCGGATTATTTAGCCGGCAATTTTAAAAAACTGTACTTTCTGTCATTTAAAAAAAAATAATAATAAACAAACACGATAACAAAAAATAATTAAATGGAAAATCTTTTGAAGTAATTTTTAAAGCCAATAATTTTGGTTAAAATAATAAAAATGTGTTCCCATTGTAAATGTCCATTAGCTTCGTGTTGAACGTCATGCATTTCTAATTAAATTTTAAACATAAGTGAGCATGTATACATGCTATTAAAATATTAATAATTTAACTCTGGCGTAATTTAAAAATTACGCCCTTTTCATTAAAAATGTAAATTAACTAAACAAGCTAGTTAGGAGCAGCAATTAAAAATAGTAAGCGTGGGTTTGAGAAATAAGCGTTAATTTACCTTCATTTAGACGAAGATCAGCTGAATTATTAGTATTAATATGCTCGGCAGGCAATTTAGCACTTGGAGTGTTTTCCGATTGAGTATTGTTAGATATCGTTTGAGATGAGCCAGTTCGACCCCCCAACTTTCCTTCACCACTATTATTACCATCACCAACGGAATCATTTTTTTTATTGACACCTAAATATAAATACGGTTAATCTCAAACAAATAAAATTGCAGCAAAGACTATTTTTTAAAACAAATCTTGGATGTGCTTAATAGAATCTAATATTATACTTTTATCATGTCAATGCCCAAAAACAACACTGATTCTCAGTTTTCACACAACCCCCAAAATATTTTCGGTATAAAATAATTTTTAAATTACTTACGCATGATGGTACAAGTTAGCTGATCGGGCATCAATTGCAATCCGTTTGGACACGCGCACGAATATTTAGCAGAATGCTCGTTAATCTGAGGCGCTGGAAGGCAAAGATGTGAACAATGACCATTAAAAGGTGCACAATGATCCACGCCGACAGGTTGTTTGTAGGGATGATAAACATGAATGTCCATAGGTGAGAACACACTCGTGGCAATAGTTTCTTGATCTTTTCCCGTAAATTTATTAACACGATAAACGGCTTCAGCTTCCCAATCAGTCCAATATAACCAATCCTAATTATACATTAAAAACAGGATTAATAAATTTTTAATATTATATTTTCCTAATGATTTTAAAATTTAAAGACGCACTTCAAATACTGCGATAGAAAATGGATGCTTTAAGATAGCGTTGGAAGAGATTATCGCTCTGCGATCTCCACCGTCAAAATTGGCACTATTTAGTAAATGCAACTTAGCATCTGACCAGAATATCATCTTACTGACAAAATCTTAATTTAAAAATAAAGTATCTGTTAGCGAAAAGACAATAATTCTTTTAGAAACAAACTTTAAAAACGAACCGATAGTTAAACCATTGGGCCATTTAATATCTCTATCGATAATAACTTTACGGTGGCTACCATCCATGCCACACTTTTCAATCTTAGGTTCTTGACCCCAATCACTCCAAAACATCCATCCGTCAATGGGATTAACAACGATTGCTCGTGGTTCGTCTAGGTCCTTACTGACGAGTTCTTTACGCATCCTACTAGCAATGTCGACCATTTCTATGGTGTTTCTACCCGTATCGGTCCAATAGACGTGATTGTAAACCCAATCGACGGCGATACCGTCAGGACTTAAAATATCTTCAGAAACAAGAGTAGTGACTGGACTTCCGTTATCAATTGGAGCGCTACAATTTGTAAAAAAAATAAACAAATGCTTCCAATTTTTTTAACCACTAATTTTATAAAAACAATTTAGTTACCTTCTAATAACTTCATCTGCCACATCTGACCAGAAAATTGTTCCTGTTTGGAACACATAATCTAAAGCAATAGCGCTTCTAAGATTATCCACAATGGCCGTGTATTCTCGAGTTTCTAAGTCAATTTTTCTAATATCGTGCCTTTTAGCAAATAAGAGCGCCGAGTGACCTTCTACAGTAATTTAATAATGCAACATTTTTAGTAAAAAAAAAAATTTTGTAAAGTGACTTGTGTTCCAACCAACCTTGAGCTTTGCACTTTCTATGATTGTTAGGTTCCTGTATATAACCGTCAAAGCAAAAACATTTAAAGCCACCTTTAGTGTTGTTGCAAATTTGAGAACACGTCCCTGGTTCTGAGCATTCGTCTATGTCTATTAAATTATTCAAACATTAATTAGGTCGAACAAATTACTCGTACATGTATAATATTTATCTCTTACCTTCGCATGTTTTATTGTCGACTAATCGAAAACCAGGATTACAGTCACAATAATATCCTCCTACGGTATCAACACAACGTTGCGAACAACCTCCATTATTAACCTGGCACTCGTTTACACCTGGTTAAATAAACAAAACAAAAAAATACTAAAAATTAAAACAACGTTACGCAATGTCATGGCCACATTAACTATTACTGCAAAACTACAAGCCTTGCAATTATTATCAAAATTATTTAAGTACCACAATGTCCTTTTGGCTCATCTTCCCAATTTCCGCAATCGTTGTTACCATCGCACACTTTTTCCACTGGAATGCAAGCGTGGCCACCACAATCAAACTGAGTCTTAGTATCACATGGTAGTTTAATATTACTTCCTATAAAAAAAATAAAACGTATAATTATGAGCAAAAAGATAAAAACAAAAATCCAAAGTGATTTGCTTCAAAAAACAAGCAAAAAAATTACCGCAGCCTTCTTCGTCCGAATTGTCCATGCATTCGTCTTTACCATTACACTGCAATTGCCCAGGAATACAATGTAAATTGTGACATTGAAATTGATCGGAGCGGCAAGTTATGTTACCTAAAACAATTGAAATTATTTTTAAAAAAAGAAATATATTAATAAATAATCTATGTAACGTACAATTTTTTTCATCCGATCCGTCAGGGCAATCCGCATCTCCGTCGCACTTCCAAGAAGCGTGGATGCACTCTAACCGATTGGCGCATTGAAACTCTCTAGGATTACATCTAGAGGGGACGGCACTAGTGGTGCAATTGGCTTCATCGGAGTCATCGCCGCAATCGTCGTCACCATCGCAATGCCAACGATCAGGAATACAGATTCCATTTGCACATGTAAATTCCGTTGATGAACATGTATGAGGAGCTAAAAATATAAAATAAATTATGATTATCATCAATTACTGTATTACGTCTTAACTATATAAATCACTGCATTATTTACTAAGATATCCATCAAATGTAAGTTAATTATAAAAGTTTTTAACAGTTACTACTGGGTAGCTTGTTAACAAGCTTTACATTTTGGAAACACTGTAAATGCACGGCATTATACTGCAGTTTCAGTTAATTACGCTAAATGTAATTAAATAATTAAGCTAAATCGTGGCCAAAGTAACGCGATAGATTTCATTACTGTATATACAAAAGTAAAAAAACAAAAGAATAGTTCCCTCATTGCATTGTATATTTTAATCAATAAATAAAATTAATTTATTTTTCTGAAGCTAAAAAAAATATTAAAAAAAAATTTTTTTTAATGAATTTTTTTTATTTAGAATGATTAATTGAAATAAATTCAAAATTATCAATTTTAATAAATTTTGCACGTCAACGCTGCCGTAAAATCGTTAATTAGATGTTTTAAAGCAACATAAGAATCATAAATCGTTACTAAATTGATGACTATGGAAAGTAGGCGTAATTGGATCATTAATTTTACATTAATTATCCCCAAACGAATTCGTTTCTAATTAGTACGAGCATGCTGAGAAAAATTAACATTGTATTTTCTTAGCCTCAAAGCAGATTAAACAGTAGCCTATAATATGGAATTTAAAAAGAAAAGGAGGGGAAAAAAATAGAATGCAGCTGTGAATTGAAAAATAGGTTTTTTCATCTCTTCCGCTACTTAACTAAATTAACCCTAGGAACACGAGCACTTTCCATTGTTTTGACCGCATACGTGCTCCGACGATTAAAAACGATTCTTTTGCATACCTTAAAGAGATATGATACATATAAAAGCAAACAATTTTTTTTTATTATATGCTTTTGCTAACATAACATTCTCTCGAGATAAACAATAACAAAAATCGATGAAAACAGTAAAAAAACCCTCTTAGAAATTGTGCATTATTGCATAGTTGCATAAGTCATATCACAAAAAAAAAAAATTCTTTTACAAAAATATAACGTATAAAATAATGGGTTAAAAAATAAAACCCAAAAATAACCGCCCTTAAAATGTAAATAAAAAAAAATTGTCAGATTTCAAAAGTTATTTAAATCGTGCGCATCATAAATGCTCATGTTATACAGCGAAGTCACTAGTGAAATGTGTCTCAGCAGAACTGTGTAGGCTATTGTTGCAAAATGTCAAACATTAATAAAAAAAATCGTTTAAAACGCTAAAATTTCTTAGAAGAAGTAGAAAAAAAAAGAAAACTAAAAATATACCAAGCACAAGGAAGTCGGAATGGGGTTACAGATGCCAAGATCTATAACCATTTGTTTTCAACGAGAAATCCCTTGAACATTATTTAATCAAGCTCTTTTCAGAATCACGATTCTTGCATTTAAATTTAATTTTACTTTCTTTTCTAAATGATATTTTAAAACCAATAAGTAAACTTTTTAATGAAAAAAGATTTTAAAAAAAATACCGTACGGTATATTTTTTTAAAAGTTATAAAAAAATTACATTTTTGAAATTCTTTTCATTCCTTTTCCAAAACAAACAATGAACAATAACGTAATTATCAGTCAATAAAAAAAACTTACGACATCCAATTTCGTCTGTGTTGTCACCACAATCATCATCGCCGTCACACTTCCATCTTAAAGTGATACATTTGTTGTTGTTACAGGTCAACTCTTCCGCAGTACACGTAATGTGTTCTGTTAAAAAAAAAACATAATTGAATAAACAAGCAAACAAAATTAAGACTTCATTTAAAATAACGCATAGCATGTTTATTTATTTTAAATTGCTTGTAAAACATAATATAAAAGCATTTTCTGTGGGAATTCGATCAGTAGAAGCCTCATAACATTAAAAAAATCTTAACATTTCGTTCAAGTTCAAGTACAGTACTGTATATAGAAAATTTAGAAGTGTAAAGTGATACTGGTAAATGTTTCTTCAAGCGTAACACGCGGCACAACCAAAAAGTAACGTTACTATAGGCAGGCATCCTTATATTTTGTTGAGAATGAAAAGAAAAAAAAATTATATTCTTTCTCCCCTTCTCCCCCCAACTCCCTTTCGCTATCTTGAATAGAAAAAAGAAAAGAAAATGAAAAATAAAGTCTTATATTGAGAGTATATTACAGTGAAAGCGAAAAAGTTGAGCCGCCTCTCTCACACATGAAGAAATTGTAGTGATGCTCGCTCTTATTTTATATCGATATATTATATAGAACGATTGGATCCAGAAGCTGGAAACAAAAAAAAAGATCGCTTTTTCCGATTCGATCGAAAACTATATAGGAAATGATTTTGAAGGATTTCCAACGTCTCTCTTTCGATCTTTTTTAAAATACTAATAATAAAAAAGAGACATCTGACGTGGTTTGATTTTTCTCCATTTTACTACAAGGAAACCCACTTAGTTGATTAATGTAAAGCTATTTTTAGAATTCATTCGCCCACATAAATACTTTAAACTGTCGATCGAAAGTGCTGAAAAAAAAATCAATATTTAAATTTTCAACATGTATATTTAATTTTAAAAAACTTTACAAAAAAAATCAAGTTTTGCAATACCAGTATCTAAGAAATTTTAAAACCAAAATTAATAACACCGGTACTGTATTTATTGCATTTCAATTTAAATAAGCTCCTGTTTTTTTTAATAAGACTAACTGATACATTTAAATTTTGGTTTCTCATTATTTTTTTTAAAAAAAAACATTAAGCATAATAATATTTACTACCAAAATATAAAAAGTACCTCGACTTTATCGATGCCTTTTTCTCTGTCTCGAGGCAACTAATTTTTTGAAGATGATAATAGTAAGTCTTTTTAACCCTTCACTACCCAATTTAACGCAAATATAAACAATATCCCGAATAACATATTGTATATACGACTGCCATTGAGAGAGAAAAAAAAATATGATAATGCCTAAGCTAAAAAAAAGCCTTTCAATTTATCACGGGTGTTCGTGTATGTGTGTGGATATCATGTACAAGCCGCGCATACCAAAAGATTTACTATAAGCGTAACGAAATTAATCAAAGATATTACACGGGTGACGAATGAATCCGTCACTTCTACCAAACACAATGCCTATATCTCAACCGCACTACTCATTTTCATCCACCAAATTTCTATTCTTACACTCGAATAAATATTATTATGCATCATTTATATTTCCACCGCAAACGCATTCTTTTTCTCTTTTTCATTTTTACTTATACCCCACCCCCAACCTTACCAAAAAAGACCCCACCGCTTCAATTTAAATCACTATCACTCATATAATATACTGTATACAGCATACACACATGCAAGGCGTTTATTTTCATCCACTTCTTAAACGAAAAAGAAAATTGAATTCTCCCGAAAGAGTTGCTCTTCGACCTTAACCAGCACACCAACACCTTCCATCATATGATTTTTTTTCTTCTTCATTTTTTTTTACGCACTCACGCGTACTACTCCCCGCGTCTTTTACTTCTGATGAACACGCCACCAAATGTTGTTGACAAGCGGACAATTCACTTGACAAATAGCTCTACCGAGAACCCTTGCTTCTTATGCTTTTTTTTTTCTCTCTCTCTCCCATCATCATCTCTCGCTATATATACATTGACGATATAAACAAATTCCCAAACTTTTAACCTAAAAGAGAGATCTTTCTCCATTTTCTTTTTCACCACTCCCCCTCGACCACCCTTCGATAACAAATTTCTTACCCCGGCTACCCGCAATCGCCTCAAATAGCTATCAGTTAAAAAGAGAAAGTGTTATCGATAGCGAAAATACGGGGTGCGATCTAAGTCGATCCTACCTAATGATTCCAATATCAAAACCAATCTCCTTCCGCCCACCCAAAGCCCTCTCTTTTCCGACCTCATCCTCCTGCCTTCCCCATTTCTCTCTCATTCCAACGCTACTGTATGATTGGATGTCGGTTTCTATGACGACGACCATCAAGTTTCCGGCAAAAGGATCAGATGATGTATAAAATAATTCTTTTTCTCTCGCTCTCTCTCTCTTCTTCCTAGTAAACGAGGTTAATTTGATGAAATTAACTTGGAATAAAAATACATTTCAACGGTGCGAATGAAAATCACGCGTTCGTCGTCGAATTGAGTTGACAATTACAGTAATCCGAATCTTGCGTTTATCAAAGCAATATCTTAAATAAATGATTTAAAAAAATATATATCGCGAACTAACCGAAAGCATTTAGTATCCGGCGTGGAATTTAAATTCGAAGAACTCAAAACGATCATTTTTTTTTTTCTCGCACTCCATATTTTAACTTAATATCAAAAGTAATATTTATTCGTGCGCAAATGCCTCATAAATATTCTACTTAAATTATTTAGCATACGTAAAGTATACCTGTAAAACAGAATGTCAATAAATACACTAAATTTACATATTTTTACTACTTTCTTATCTATATTTTAATGATATGATCTTAGATACAGTAGTTTTTATTTCACGCTGCTTTTTACGTTTATTGCTAGGATTATCTTCAAAATGGCTATGCTCTAGTACAGTGGTATAAACTGTATAATGTGCATAAGCTGGGTATCCGGAAAAACGATGCTAAGAACGTGCGCTCCACATCTAACCTTTAAGACGAAATTCTAACGGTGCGCCAACAAAATAGTTTTGCATTTTCTTTCATCTCCTAATTTATAAGGTAAAAAGGAAAACAAAATAAAAAATACAGAATCTATACCGGGTACTGTATAAAACAAAATTTAATTTTTTTTAAAAAAATAAACTGTTTCTAATAATTGTGCAAGTTCAAAATTAATCTGCATCTTGTAGCATCAAAATAATTGTTTATATTTTAAACAAAAAAATTGTCTATTAAAACTTCATTATTCCATTACTGTAGGCCTATTTAAAAATTATTTAGAAATTAACTCAATATAAAAATAATTATGATGCTATTTCGATATTATTAAAAAATGTAAACAAAGATTAAAAATTGCAATAACAATTTTATTAAACGTGATTTATAAATGTATGTGATTTTATTCTAAATGTTTAAAATTGCATTTATTTACGAGTTCGTGACTAGCGCATATATGCCGGTTACGTTGTTTTCCAAAGAAACCTTCGAGATGTTAATTTGCAAATGAAGAAATGCAAACTCAACAATAGGCAATTGCAAAAATAAGTCTATTTACCAAGTTAGGAGACTTTATCTACATTCTATTGAATCTATAGGCCTACACTTATAATGTGCTTTTTCATCAAACATATAAAAATAAGTTGTGCCTTCGACACTTAGAAGGGTGCCACAGTATGACGTTAATTGACCATTCAAACTTCAATAATATTAGTTTGAAGCATTGTTGTTTAATACCTAAAATCTTGAAGGCGTTAATTTAGTTATGACAGAGGATGTTTACGTTCGAAACGATAAATATCCGTCCAATTACTCTTCAAATTACGTTCGAGTTCGTTTAACATGATTGTAGAGAAGCCTGTTATTTTCGAGCAATATCAAAACAAGTCAGCAAAAGTAACATTTTTAAAGCTAATCAACGAAATTTTAGCGAAAAACAAACGCAGACGAGACAGTCATTCACGTAAATGTTAATAACTTTAGCAATATACCGGTGTACAAAGACAATGTAGAATAATAATAATAATTATTATTGTTTAATTCTCCGACAAGCAGAATGAAAAGCGACGCTGCTTTCGCGTTTGCGTGCGAATACCTATGTCGTTGTTAACCACTTGTTTTCTCCTTTTTAATACGCTGTTTTACTTCTCGGCAATTAATTTTCAAAGCAGTGACTAAATTCTCTCTTTAAAGTCGAAAAATGCCAGGCTAGTATAATAAAAAAAATTTCTTTTCCAAACAACGTTAAATCTTCCAAGCAGGAAAGTAAGAGAAAGTGAGAAGTAAAGTTAATATATACTCGAATTTAATTCTCCAAAACTTCACTCACATTTAATTTATAGCAACTCATTCTCGTTTTCCGTAGAATTTAAAAAACCATTTTCCAAAGTCTACATTCCCCCGTCCCCTTCATTTCTACTTTTTTCACTTTTATTTATTGCGATCATTAAATAAGAGAAGAATATATAAACATATATATTAAGATATTCTATAAAATTATTCTCGATTTTCAACGACTGAAGAAAAAGCGAGGAAAAAAAAAAAATTCAGACAAAAAATGTCAACTTCAGCAGTTCCAATTTCCTTAACTGACAGAAACCCAAAAGTAACTCAATAATAAAAAATAAAGACGAGGAAAGAAAGATGAAAAAAATAATAAAATAAAAAAAAAAATTTCCTCAGTAGTACAACATTCGTTAAAATAAGCAACGGTATAAAGGATTTTGATGGCGTGTTCTGCTTTAACGTTATTACCCAAACAACCGTCTCTCACGTTACAAAAAAACAAACGAAGCGACAGAGACGATGGCGACACATGCCAATGAAATATATATACATTTTCATCTCTCCTTCCTATAAACTTCTCAAATAAAATACGTGTTTGTCTTTATGCTCGGGTTCATTACTTCCGGAGAGATACCGTGCCTCACTTTAGACTCGCGCTCATTCCTTTATCCGACCGTAGCGATTTTTTTTTTTGTTTTACCTAGCTTACTTTTCGCCTATTTCATTTTGCTCACTTTTTTTATTTATTTATAAAAAGAAGGAAGAGAAAAGAGCTTTGTGGGTTTGTTTTACTTTGTGAGAAGAAAGACAATATATAACTAATTAAGAAGATCAACTGCATCAACCAAGAATATTTTCACCATAATACTTTGATACGCGTATTATAATACTGCATATGCAAGTGAGAGCGAATATTACCATGAAAATCCATTAGAGCAGCTTTAATGATGAACTAAGTCAGTTTTTTTTAAAAAAAAACCGAAATAAAAATGGGAAAGGAAAATACGCTTGTGAGTACATGTATTAACAAGAAGTACTTACTGCAAGATTTTTCGTCAGATCCGTCAACACAATCCTCTTGATCATCACAGCGCCACACGTTGGGAATGCACACGCCTTGAGTTTTCTCGCAAGCAAACTGGTCAGGTTGGCACGTCCTGTTATCTACAAGAAACAAAAACAATAACATTAAAAGCAAAAGCTAACGACTTTCAACATACAATAAATGTGAAAAAGTAACTTCAGAAAAGAAAAAAAATTCTTATATAAAGTTATCAACTTCAGATAACACGAGGAAATGCGTCACAACTTGGGATTTATACGGTATAAACTTGTTTACGAGAAATTGCACAAGTTGCACAAAATTGAGTTATTTAAATTTTAAAACATGGAGTAATTCTCTTTATACTGTACAAAAGAAGAATTTGACGGTTAAAAATAATGTTGTTCATTTCAAACATTTATTACGTAGCTTAATTAAGCTACTTAATAAATTTTGTTTCTATTCAACACTGAAATTTTGCGTCTTTATCAACTAAGAACAAGTTAAAGTTAAGGTGTTAGACCTCAGTATTAAATGACTTTCAATATGCCTTTCATTTCGTTTTATCTTATATTTTCGTCAGCTAATTATTAATTAAGCAGTAATAGGTATGCGTCGCTGTTGTTAAAATTAAATTCGGTTTTTATTTTCATCTCGCAATATGAAAATTTACTTTTAAAAAAGTACAAAAGCTCCCAAAGTAAAAAATGCAGCAAAGTTTTGTACAGAACCGCATAATTTTTTTTTTTTATAAACAAGTAAAATAAAAAAAAAAAAAAAATTTTTTTTCTTAAGTTTTGCATAACCCCGTCATTACAAAACGCAAGATTTGCATCTTAATATGCTGATGATATCGATTCCATGCCGCTCTCCAAGGGTGATATAAGAGTGTCTAAAGGCGACAAATTTGCCAAGTCTCTTCACAGTACGTATGTTAAGAAAAAAAAATGCAGACATAAAGAGAAACATTAAACTAACAGAACACGATTCGCCCCACTGCCAACTCGATTTAGGAGCTTCATTTTTTTTTCCTTTCCGATTTCTAAATCTATTTGGAAGTTGTCGTAGTGTATAAACTTATTGATTATATGTAATGATTTGATAGCATTAAAAAAGATCCTAAGCTAAACTCGCCAACTGTTTGGCGTTTCTACTTTCCCCCTTTAGATTTTTTTTCTGCTTTCTTCTATTATTATTTTTCGCTACTGTAGGCTATAATACCGAAGTACTTTGTTTCATTGTTACTAGAATTTTACCTTGTAGAGTCAAAAGATAAAAAGCATTACCGATCCAACGCTAGTTGGTAAGCGGATTTACGAAACTCATTTTTTTCTCTTTTTTTTTTTCTTCTTCTTCCTTTTTATATTATACACACCTATACATACGGTGCCGCACGACTAAAAGAAGTGAATGCCATTTCAAAGTTCGAAGATGCTCACAAATCGATTTCTGCAACCCCTTAACTCTTTCTCTTAATCCGGAGACTCAATTTTCAACGATGCACTTCTACTACTACTACCTTTGAATTAATTCTGTATAGATGGTAGATAAAAAAAAAAAAAGATGAGAGAAAGTGAAAAGACCATCTCGAATTCTTCGTCATCGCCCGGGTTTCAATACTTCGACGTGGATATTAATCCGTCGACGATAATAAGAAAGCTGTAGCAGCAGCTTCTCTTTCACACTTTTCTATTTTGGTTCCTTGCAATTTTTACACGTGTCATAGCTTCATTAACAAACAACGTCTATCAATGTTCATCAAAACGGGGTAGGTATCTTTAAATATTTAACAACTGTTTATGAAATAGTTGGTAGCTTTCAAAAGTTGTAAACAAACATCGACGACGACAAATATTAAACAGGAAAAGCGGTATTATGAATATTTTATACGCCATGAGAAACAATTTGTTGGCAGCAATCCATTGTACAAAATAAAAAAGTTTTGATAAAAAGAAAGTTTAAAAAGACTATCAAAATAGATTAATGTTTATAGTGTATATCTTACATAGTTACTTGTAATAGGCAATTGTACCATAATCATGATTATAGCGCGTGACCAATTGAGAAACACTTTGCAATAGTAATTTAGATTTTAGAACAATCATTAAAAACAATAAATTATTTACTGTTTATACCCCGGTTTTAAGTAGTATCCCATTGTTTTGATACTTATGATCTAAATACTGTATTGATAAATTGGACAAGACACTATAACTGCTATTTAACGCCTCAAATTACAAAAACCGGTACAGATACGATTATAATCATATTTTCTAAGCTTACACCAATTTAAAATTCAATCATTTATTATTTATAAAAATGTCACATTAAATAAGCATCAATCATATCCAAATAGTGATAGATTTAAGAAAAATTTGAATAAATTTTAACGAAAAATAAATTCAATCATCTTTCAAATCTCTAGGCATTTACTTTCGTTTTATGCCCTTACAGTATCACGAAACCTACCGGTAAAAAGCATAAATCTGTATGCTGTGTCCAGCTTAAAACTGACCTTAAAAGTTATGATGACAGTAGTACGCGATTAGTCTATGAGAACGAACGGAGTGGGGAAAAAAATCGATTCTTACAACCTATCGCTTTCCCATTAGCTGGAAGTGAATGAACAAATAGTGCTATTAAATGTCAACCATCAAATATCCTTAAGGCAGGCAAAGGATCGCAGCTGCTTTTATAGCTAGCTACTTGTAGTAGCAAGAGCTATGGGGAAACAGGATCTCTGGTCGATACTCAACACACACAAAATACACACCTTGTATCTACTTGTGGGTCTCCTTTAGATCGGATGACGGAAGTTCGCTACTCGCTAAAGGCATCATACGAGTAGTTCACGTGTCTAAATTCGTTAGCTCCTTAAGGGACGTGTAAACGAGTTGCACGCGCTGCCTAATGAGAATTTCTCGAGGAATGTAATAGATGCTTTGAAATAAAAAAAAAAAAAACAAGCAAATCCTTTTCCTCGCTTTACTAAACTTCGCAATCTTTTTCTCTCACCCAGTCTCATTATCTACATACGTCATGGTAATAATATATAAAAAAAAAGTGATTGGAGAGAAGAAATAACATCTCTCATTAGCGTGAAAGACGATTATATCAACTTTCTAATCCCACAGCCGCTGCTGCTATACCTTTTTCCTCGAATAAGTAATCACTCGAAAACGCTATTAACGACCAAGGTTAAATGAGGCGAAACGATTAACAATATTGGTTGCGAGCGAGATACCGTGCTCCTATCTATCTTCTCGCGTTACGTAAAAATTTACCGGCGTATCGCCTTATGTTTAATTTAGAAAGTGGGGGATTATAGTATAAGAGGAAAACCGCTGAAATTCTCACCAGGTTATATATGCAGTGATGTGACAGATGAAAGCTGCTACAAATCAAAAAAAAAATCTCCGCGCAAAAATCATTTTTGTTTTCGCGAAAACTAACAAGATTCTTCTCACACGTCGTACTTCAACTGATTACCAACCTCTCTTTCCCACTCACTTCCCTAAATCCGAAAATAAAATCTAATCAAAGATAGATGCTTTACTGACAGGAAACTTAATCAAATACGATAAGAAACTGCGGGATGTTGTTGAAAGTTTTAGATTTGCGGTATGTCATATTATACTGTACGTCGATAGAAAGTTAGAATCGTGAGATACGACCGTGTCAAAAATTCGTGAACATTATATTACAGTATCCTTAAAATTAGATTATTGCTGTCAAGTTAACTTTGAATTTCTTCAATGCAAAAGCACTAATAAGTGCAAAAAAATGAAGACTAATAACATAAAAATGCACAAAGTATTTGCCAAACTGACGACAAACAATTGTCTACCTTATTTTCGTCTAACTCAATATGCAATTTACTAAAACTAAATAAAATCAAACTTTAATAGTTTTATCAAGACTTTGTTATAACAAACAATAATATTGGCTACAAAAAGACTTTACTAAAAAAATATTTTGTAAAATGTAATTTCCATCAAAAACAATACCGGTACTGCATTACTTTTTTTTTTTTTTAAAAAAAAAGCCCGCAATATTTTATATTAAATTAATTTTGACATAAAATTTTTATGTTTGCGGTGATTGACATCACATCACACGATGTTTAGAAACGTCATCGCATGATGTTAAAAGTACAACATAAAATTTTCAATCCACAATTTTAAATAAACCTTACATGTACGGTACTATAAATAATTAATTTTTAATTTAAAACTGTTGCTCGTTATTTGAACATTTCTGTGTCTAAAAGTTCCGTTATGCTTTAATTCTGCGCTACTTTTAAGCTATTTTCATTTAAATGAAAAACAAAGCGAACGAACTTTAAAAAATATATACCGGTACAGTATTTCTGAAAACCAAAATACTGTACAGTTAAAACAAAAATAATATTGAAATTAAATAAAGTATCTAAACAAAACCTAGTCTATAATTTCAATAAAGATCTCCTATTTAAAAAAAAAAATAACGATAAACTTTTTTAATCAGCTACTGGTTCCTCCGACTATTTAGTTAAAAGTAATAAATAATTACACACTCACATCTCAAACCTCCAAAATAACCATGGTTATATTAAATACCTTGCAAATTAATGATAAGCATTCACGCAATCAATTAATTCACGGTGCACTTAATTATTATACTCATACTTAAATCCAAAATATTCGCGATTTAAAATACAGTATTCGCAACAACAACTACAAAAAAAAAAGTTCTTACGAGGTATCCAATTTTAAACAACTCCATTAATTACTAAATCAAAGCATTAAAAAATATGCATAAATAATTTGAGGTGGTGAAGTGAGCGGTAAATTCTCGATCAGTAGATAATTTCTTTTTCCGAACAATTAACCAACCAAACATACTCAACCGACGCGTGCACTAAATTAAAGAGTGGATCGAGTAGGTCTAGTGCTTGAGAGATTTGAATTTTCAAACGCAAAAATTTGTGCCCACTTTATTATAAAAGTTTACACTACACTTGTCATCGATTTTTCTTCCCTCTACTACTCGTTTATTAAAAGCTTCTTCATCGTCATCCACGCATAACGATCATCATCATCCAATCGACATCATTATTAAGGCTCTAGCGATCGATATTCACAATATCGATCTCATCAAAAAAAAAAAAAAAAAATTCTTCGTATGAGTACTCTTTGAAGTCTTCAACTCACACTTCCTCTTTAGCCCAAACTATACACTTGGATAGCTAACTACGCCCATGTATCCTTCATTTTGTACCATTCACTCACCCTCATCGTGTCATTCAGAGTGTGTGTGAGGGAGAGCCTTTTTTCTTATCACCCTTATTTCCGTTAACTTAATAGTGGTCCAGGGGGTCAATTTTAGCCATCACTTTTTTTTTTGACACCGCCCACTTTAACTCCCAGCATCTGAATTTAACAGCTTATGCACACACAAAACATTCTCTCTTGGTTTTTTTGCTCTCTCCATCATTCTTCATCTCTATTTCCATCTAACAATACGAATGAAGCCATTCAAAGTCATATACAGTCATCGGCCAAAAATAAGCTGCAAACGCTGGGTTTTTTGTGTATCTCAAGATAGCCGAATAAATAACAATAAACAAAGAAAACTTTGCAAGGATATTACGTGCATTATCCGAATTAAATTGCGCGGGGGGGAAACCTTCAATCTTTGAACACTGAAAAATAATAATTATAATAAACAATAAATAAAATTTAAGTATAAGTAGTTCAAAGATCGTCAATTTTTCAATTACCGGTTTTAGAATAACTTCTAAATAATAAGTAAAAATAACTGCTGAATAAAATTAATAATAATATTATCGTTTCTTGGAAAAGTTCTATGAAGTATCAGCTATATATAATATAAGTAATCAGTGCATTTTAATTATACGCGCTGAACCGTAATAGTGATTTCAATTTAGACAGAAATAAACACTTACACTGCAAAATTTATATATAGTTTCCGGTTTTGTTAAGAACCAAAAAAAAAAAAAATGTTAACAACGCTTTTTTTGGCCGATGATTGTAAATACGCGGTACTTTTTCCCTTTCCTCTTCCTATTACGCCTTCCTTTCTCTTCCTCATCATTGCGCCTCTCCATCACCAGAAGAAGAAAAAAAAGAGAAAAGAATAAAATGTTGTCGGTCATCATTGACGACGGAAGAGGGAAAAAAAATAACAAAAAGTCAGAAGCGTTATGTGATGGCTAAATAGCAGCGTGTGAGGGAGATAAAAAGCGCAAACGAGGTCAAGCTGATAAAACCACCCGTTTTCTACTGTGGTCCGCCGTGCGGTAGTTTGGATCTTGATCATACCATGTTGTCCACAGTAATTTTCCACGTTTTCAACCTCCCGCCACTGCAGACATTGATACATCAAACTTAATTCTAAGAAAATAGATTCCCCGCCAAGTACCCCCCTCCACCCTTTTTCTATCTCTCTCTCTCGTCGTTTATATCACCACCTTTCTCTATCGGAAAACATAGAAATAAATCCCCACAATTCCGAGTAGGCGGTTTGAGTTGAGACTCCCTATCACCTTTTACTTCTCTCAGCGTTTGACGAGCGTCGAATTTCCTAATAAAACCCCGTTCTCGCCTTGTGTTTTATGCGTCTCAACGAGTCAGCTCGACGCTTATAGAAAAAAGAAACGCCATCAATGAGAAATAAAAGTTGAATTGTTTGTTACTATTATTCTTCGCTAAAGCAAAGTTTCGAAGGGAAAAAAAAAATAAAAGTTTTTGCTTTTATTATTTTTTCAAAGCTCAGTCCAGTATTCTCCCTCCTCTTTCGCTTTTTTTTTTTTCTTCTTTTTTAAACTCATGAAAGTGCAGTGTAGTTCGAATGATATAGAGCGGTTTTCATGAATGTTTTAGCTTTGTTCGTGTCTGTAGCGAATGTAATGGGTTAACTGCCTCCTTATTCTTTCCACCCTTTCGCTCTTGACTCGTTTTTTGCTTCGTTTTTTTTTTTTTTATTCTGTTGTCCGTGAGCTTGACATGCGCCATCATCTATCTAAGTTTAAAAAAAGCGAGAAGACATTTAAATGAAAAGAAGAAGAAAAAAAAAACTACTCTTTTGGTCTCTTCAACTTTCTCGTTCGATGGTAAAGTGCGAGCGCTTCTTCGCAGAATTCGCGCGACAATATTTTATCCCAAGCTATTACTTTCAGCACAAAAGAATGTAAAAAATACGTACATATATATATATGCACAGATAAAATTATATTCTTAAAAAGCATATATACACAGTATAAAAAGATGTACTTACTACACATGACCGGATCTTCGTCGGTGGAATCTCCACAGTCATTCTCACCATCGCATTGCCACCGACTTGGTACGCATTTGCCATTTCCGCATTGAAATTCTGTTTCTGAACACGTTCTCACAGCTAAAATATATAAACAAACATAAAAAAGATTAATAAGTTTCATCCAATATAAAGAAAATATAATCCATTCATTTTTATTTTAAAAGTAAAAATTAAAAATATAAATAAAAGTTTTAAGAGATATAAAAAAAAATTAATTTATATTTTCGATTTGACCTAATTATAGTTTATAAACCTATACAACTAAATTTAGCTTCACGGCCATACAATAAAAAAAAATATATAATTATAATAAACAAAATAAAGTTAAATGTGATAAATAATCGAACGATGGTAATTGATAGTCTCTCTCGAAATAATATTTCGAGCGTTATGGAAAAATTTAATCGATTTTTATTTTAAGGCGCTGCGGACTTTCTGTTGGCGAGAGGAATTTGGCCTGTAATGTACAGTAATATTGACGTGGCCGTCGCTATTCAAAGCCAGAGAATACGAAAAGAGCGAGAAAACGAATTGGCTAGACCGAAAAACGAAATCGAGAAATTATTTGCAGTCGCCATTCAACATCAATTTTCGTTTTTGAAACAAGAGCGTGGAGGACAAAAGAGCAATCGCCACGGAGGTCGAATCCCAAACACTGGTCACAACCACCGCAGCCCATTTCATAAATAAAATTGGAAACCCCGTTTACAAAAGTCAGGACCCAAACGATTACTAAAACAATCGATCGATATACACACACAACGACCTCCCGACTTAATTATTTTCCAAGATAAATGGGAATAAATCGTTTACTCTTTTCAGAAACAAAAAGAAAGAAAGAAAAAAAAAAACTCCAGACACGACACAACAAAGGTCCTCACGAGCTTAAACACTTTCGTTTTATTAGTCTGCATCTTTTTTACATTTTAAATAATATTAACGAGGGTTTTTTTAACCCTACCTTCTACCACGCTTCGAGACAAAACTCAGTACACTACCGCGCCTTGAAAGAATCTCAAAAACCTAATTGAATAAAAACTTCAAGCAAAAAAAAAATAAAAATGTCATGTAAGCGAAGCATCCAGAGAATGCTTTTAACATCTTATATGGAAAATAAACAATGCGCTAGATAAAACAAAGTTGCGATTAAGTTCCGGAAATTTATTCGAGCAAATTAAAAACGTTTTATTCCGAAAGAAGAAAGATGGAAAAATGCATTATCAATATTGAATACACCGGAGACTCCCCGCAAATTAAAGTACATTATTACAACTGCGAATTATTATTTACAAGCACTTTATAAAAGCACGCTTTTTAGGCAAAATAGAACTTCTTTTTCCTATTCAATTTTATAATTAAAATCAATATTTTCCGACAAAGAAATTTAATCAAAAAATGTCATTAGAATTTTAATAACTGTAACGTTTTCATTAGCACCGAATAACCATAAAAACAAAAAAAATAGCTAAACTTTCACTACAAAATTTAAATATCTTCCACTAAATTCTGTAAATCACAATAAAAGCCAATTAAATAAAATTTTTAACCACTAACAATGCAATCTAAACGTAAAAATATTAAAAGTACACAAATCAATATACTGTACTCGTAATTATAAATTGATCGTACTCGTAACATTTCACTGATCTCTTAACGTATTTTCACTGTAATTATCAATTGGTTGTATACAGTATTTAAATAAAAAAGGAAGAAAAAAAACTCAATCTGATTATATATATTTTTCTCCATTCATTTCTTAATGTCGAAATCGCTTTCTTCAATCTTCTAAATTACCGTCTTTCGATATAAAGCAACCAAAAAAAGTTTTCCTTCCGCCGCATTTGAATAACGGAAATCATTTAATAAAAACTGGAAATATTTTTACGTGCGCGATATTATAACTCAACCTCATACTCTACCACCAGACACACGCGCACACACACTTTCCCGCATTTCAATCGAAATAACGCTAAAATAATAATAAATATGACGTGTATTCACCGTTACTTTCAAAACGAGCCCATTAATATTTGAAACGTAAGCTGGAGATTCTTTGCCGGGCTATCAATAATTGATATCCCCGCCCGTGTCCGTTACGCGCATTCGTAGAATGGAAAAAAGACGACGTTAAATAAATATTACTCAACTAAACCAATAAACATAAGAAGCCAAGAAAGCAAAAAAAAAAAAAAAAACAATGACAAAAATAAAAGCAACGTTGAGAAATTTAACGCTCGGTTACATCACCCAGGTCCAGGAGGACCAAACATAATAATTAGTCTATATCCACAACAACAACAAAAAAAACCGAAAAAGAATACTAATAAAAGTACGAGTAGAAAAGAAAAACTAATTTCATTTTCGAGAGATATTTTCCTCAGCTTCGACTGTATAGTGATAGCACTTTATTTTCTTAGCAAATTCAATTGTATAGAAAAGCAGACGGCTGAGAATATATTTAATTTTCTTTTTATTCATAAAATAATAATAAAGTTTAAAAAAAAACCCCGATTGTCTGCGAGAGTCAATCTGGATACAAGTAAGTGTAGTAGTAGCACACTCAGCCGAAGCTAATAGATTTTTAATCAATAACAAGCGAGAGTATTCAAGAACATCGAGCGCGTTATACTTTTCTAATAGAACAACAACAGGGATTGAGAAAGAAAATAAAAGGGGGAAGAAAGAAAAAACTGGTGGAAAATTTCTCGAGAGACTTCAAATAAATCTTTTGAGAAATAATCTGTATTGACGTTTGACTGTGTTCTTTCTCCTTCGCTCCGTTGCGCGTAGGATTTTTCACGAGATG
Source organism: Polydesmus angustus (assembly GCA_034698085.1). Lineage (NCBI taxonomy): Eukaryota > Metazoa > Arthropoda > Diplopoda > Polydesmida > Polydesmidae > Polydesmus > Polydesmus angustus. The sequence goes on from JAQGAY010000075.1 coordinate 50,955, forward strand.
TAGAAAAATGTACGTACAGTATATACATTAGAATTATCTTTACATCTCTTACTAAAACATTTAAACCCAGCGCTAAATTAACTACTTAAAAATTCGAAATAAGAACCAAAAAAATAAATGTTTCTCCCCGTCTACCGCAGAATGATGTTTATCAATTGTTTTCATCTCTTGCGTTGCGTTGTGTATACTTGATTATTATTATTATTGTGCGCATCTTAGTTCGCGATCAAAATTATGAATAATATTACTTTTTTTTCTTATTATTTTTCCCTTGTTAAAATGTGATGGCAGAAAGATAACTGAGTCATCAAAACTTCGAAGAAAATCTTTTTCTTTGCCCTGAATAATCGCCGAATCGTTAGGAATGTTTTGTACAGTATAAGGATTTCGTTATACTAATATTGCGGTATAACTTACGTAGATCAAAAACGAGAATACGGTGCATGCATGCACTTCATCAACTTTTATTTATGTAAAATACTTTAATTTATTAAACTTCTTTCTTAAAAATATAATTCAAAATGCTAATAGAGTCTTTATAATTAAGCAGCCTAACATTTTTTCCTATTTTCCCTTAAACCAACAAAAATACCTTTCAAGGCAATAACAACGTGATAAAATTCAAAAAATTTAAAATAACATAATTATCTAGTATTATGCCAGTAACTATTTAACTACCAAAATATTTAAAAAAAAAACCATAATAAAAATCGATACCGTACTAAAAATCAATCAATTATGGAACATCTATGAAATCCGATGAAGAAGAACAAGTGAGAATTGGCGTCCCTAATAAAAAACATTTTAATACAACAAAATTCGCTGTAAAATAAATATCTCAATACAACGAAATTCAATGAATAATAAGAATTATCGACTGTAAATAGCAAATTTTTAGTACAGCAAAATTCACTATAATTATTACAAGAGTGAAATAATCGATACAACGAAACTGTACAACTCTTATTTTTCATAATGTCAATTTAAAATATACAGTGTGTTCGTAAAAAAGAACACCAACTGAAATGATAAAACTTTTTAATAATCCAAATACTGTTCTGTATTTCAATGAGACATGAAAAAACTTTACGCAAAAAAACTTATCATACGATGCCTCGAAATTGTCCCCGCCTCCTGCATTATTTTACGTGCGAGCATAATGCGTTTGTTGCTCGTGTTCAGCCTTCAGGAAGAAGGCGACTACTGTATTTTAAACACAGAATAAAACAAATAAATATTTTAAAAAAATTCTTAATGTTTTTCCATGTGAATTTGAAATAATTAGATTATTAAAACGATTTAATACTAATTCAGTTCGGTGCATTTTTTTTACGAACTCAGTGTACAGTGCATACGCAAAAAGTCAATATAAACGCTCGCAATACCATCGTATTCGCCTAGTTAAATACTGCGCAATCATTACTCCCAAGTTCCTCGCGTATTTCTAACTTGAAATTTAAAAACGGTAATTTCGTGACGATTTAAAAATTCCGTCTTAAAAATATAATAAATCATTAAATAAATTTTTTAAACAAAAAATTTTAAAGTTTACCGTAGCTAATAAAATTTAATATAATGTTTACCCTTAAAGAGTAGATAGGAGATAAAAATTAATGCTCGACAAATGTAAATATTGGAAGAAGAAAAACGGGAAAAAAATCAGCGTCAGCTCCTAAAATGATAACACTTTAGGGGAGTAAAGATACTCCATTTAACCGCCAGCCAATTTCCTCTCTCGCCATGTTTACCTAACAAAATAAATGTCGAAATTCAAAGCGTTTCCTTTTTCGTTCACGCCACAGCTTTTATCCAATAGAAGAAAAAAAAATAAAATATATACTTTTTTTCGCTCTTACTGGTCCAAACCGTGTTACGATTATGTAAGACGAATCACCTGCCGCGGAATAAAAAGCTCGCCATCACTTTCAACGTATACACCCTCCCTCTCTCATTTTTATATAGATGGCGTCAATGTGCGAATTCGATGATACCAACAGGCCGTGAAAAATTCTCGAAAAAAGAAAAAAAAATTTTCGTCTAAACTAGCTACGATAGAAGGAGAGAGAGAGAGGGAGAGATGCGCGACGAAAACCTCAAATTAATTTCAAACACATATCGATTAACCGTCTCCGCTGTCAAAAAGACTGTGAAATGAGATTTATGTAACAGTAGTGAATACCCCCCTCAACACATTCTACTTTTTCCTCTCGATTAAAAAAAAAATCACCCTCTATTTAGTTTTGTCACCACTTTTAGGACATGACGATAGCTAAGCATTAAATATTTAGACGCAACAAAATAATGGCAAATCACTCGGGGGAAAATAATAATAATAAAAATATAAAAAAAAATTCAATTTTCTGATATTTTTCTTCCATCTCATTTTTCGTTACAATTACTGAGCTACCGGTACCTAAAAATAAATAAATAACAAACTAATATTTGTGAGAAAAAGTGAAACTCCCGTTCTCTTTAATCCCCAAATGATTTAACACGAATTGTTTAGATTTTTATAGACAACAAAAAATAAATTAAATAAAAAGCTTCGGCAGTTTAGTAAAACAGCTTTTCATTTTACCGGTAACTTACAATAAAATCAATATAAAACGAGTAAATATCGTTTTTTAAAGCTAAAAGTCAAAAAGCTTTTTTTTTTCTATGTTTTTCGTCTGTTCAAGTAATTTTCTTACACACCTAATTCTGTTTATAGACGAATTTTTTTTTTCACGAATATGAAATAACACGGTTTCAAAGTAAAATTTAATTATCTTTTTACGCAAGAAATTTTGAAATAATACGGTTTTTTAACCAATTTCAAAAATATTTTTTTGCTTATTTTGCAAATTTTACAAATTTTTTATACCTTTATTTATGTATTAATGATAATTTGATTATACTGTATGTATTTTTCGGTAGCCCATATAATTTCACAGAATAATTCCTCACATTACTTTTTTTACACGAATTTTTTTTTTTACACGTACTTTTCAGGAACGTATTCCAGGATCGTAAACAGAATTAGGTGTAATTATTATAATTTCTATTTAAAAAAAACTAGAATTAAAAAAAAAATGAATATTGAACATTTTAATTTTCGATACTCTTATTTATTAATGTTAAAATAATTTATGGTCCCAATTATATTTGTGCCCTTTGGTGCATTAATCTTTCTGTTTATTCAGTGTGTGCCTTCCATCCGAATCATAAGCATTAGAAACAGAGTGGTGGCGGTGTTTCACCTGAAAGAGCTCAATCACACAGTAGTGAGGAGCGTTGTGAGATCGCCTCTATCAAGGGGATAGATATCACGCGCTCCAATAAACCAATCGCCTGCCGCTTGCACTATTTCAAATTACCAATTAATGTCAGACGAATTAAAAACCAAACTCTCAAACTATACTATCTAACATGTTCTCCCTCTCTCTCTCGCCAGCTTAATGTCACAAATGGAAGCGTATAATTAAACCATTAATAAAAAAAAAGCTGACTTCCGCATTTATGTCCTCAATAATAAAAGATCACCACTGTTTATTTACATCAAATCGTATGTCTCGTGATCAATTAAACATGATTACATTAATTATAGTAACATTGATGTTAAATAGGCTAACCTCTCTCTTTCTATCTTTTTTCTCTTCGAGGTTGGTGATTAAATAATTATTATATCAACGTCGATTCTCGGTCACCCATTGACATTTTCAAGTTAGAATTTTATTTATTTATTTACATTTTTTTTTTAAAAAGAAAAAAATATTTCGCAATATATTTGTTTAACTAGAGTAACGCCATAACCGAGAAGGAAACGTCGTTCGTGTAATATACCGTATATAATATAAAGAGAGGGAGGGAAATACATTACGTATATGAAAAAGCCTAGCCACATAGAAAGTATTGTTTTTAAATCTCGACTCAATTTATTTCCGTTCCTGATCAGAATTCACAATTTGTTCCTCCGTCAACCACAAAAAAAAATGAAGATAGAAAAGTGAGAGAGAAAAAATATTGATTCATAAGTCCCGCGACACAGTCCGACTGAATGTAAAAAAGTTGCGCGCTGCAAAGATAATCGTAAAAATAGGAATCAAAAGTATTTCTGCAATAACTCTCGCGCATTTTAATCAATTGCCATAAATTTCTTTTTTATCGCCCAAAAAAAAAAAAAAAACATTTTAAAAACAACAACTTTTGACTATGATAAAAGTCTTATTTAAAATCAAAACAATTTAAATTAAAATTTTAAAATATAAAATTAATTATTTACTCTAATTAAAATAATAATATTATTATTATAATCATTGCGCATCTTGCCTTAATACAGTAAATCCAAAACTCATTTTGCATCTTAGAAACGTTTGCAAAAAAATACAAGATGGAAATTGAAATGCGGAAATAATGTAAATATCGAAAAAGCGTTATACTGTAGCAGTACAAATTTTATTTAAAAAAAAAAACTATTTTTTTGTACGCATTATTCCGGCGGTTCAAAAAATAATATTTTTTATTTACAATTTTATTAACACAAATTATTGTATTACCGAAGTAAAAAAATACGCATTTTATGTGTAAAACCCTCACATTAAACTACCCTGAATCCATAAAAAAAATGCATCCAACTGAAATAGTATTAAATCCTTTTTTATTGATCTAAATATTTCCATGCCACATGAAAAAACTTCAGCTTATAGACTTTTTAACATAAGCAGCATGGAAATAAAAGTATGCAAGAGACAGGAACAATTTCGATTAAGCTAAAACTGATGCAACACAAAGTGAGTGAGTGAAATACTTAAATTATTAAGACTAGAGGATTTAATACTGAGTCAGTTGGTGCATCTCTTTTATGGACACAGTGTAGAACAATGTTATAATACTGTGCAGCTATCTATTTTTTGCCAAAAATAAAATAAAAAGACTGGTAAAAAAGGGCAGCTTTGAAAATACAAAGACGCAAGACAAAATTAAAAAAAGTTGCAAAGCGAGGCGTGTGCATATTTGGCAGTTTTAGAAAATTTAATATTACTTACCACGATTGCTTTTTAGTACTCGATCTACATTTTAATGATTATTAAATATAAAGAAAACCATGTTTTAAGATCTCATTCCTAAATTAACTTTTTTTTATATTATAATAGATATTTTTTAATCCTGTAAAAATATTAATAAAAAACATGTAATTAACTAATTAGCTTTCCTTCATAAAAACCTAAAATTATAAAAAAAAAAAAACTTAGTAGTAAAAAAAAAGCCGTAATTAAATTCTGCAAAAATAAAATTGCGCGTAAATTAGCGTTAAAGATAACAGAAAAAATTATTCAAATTTCAGCCTTAATTAATATTTTTTCCTTTCTGAAATAAAAGGGTGAAAAAACCTTCATGATGTAGGCTTATATAATATATAAAAAAACCTATAAATGCACAAAAATCTCAGCATCGAGTTGAATAACATCGTCAAAGTTGACAGTTGAAGCTTTATTTACGAATTGCGCGCGGATAGGACTTTACTTACTTAGTTAAAGAGCAAGTATTTCTCATCAATCGTCAATACCATAATAACATCGCTGCGCTTGTATTTATTTAGAAGCTTTTAATATTCTTAACAAAGCCGTGACCACTTATTTTCTTCTCCACCGTACTGTATTAATTTTAGTTTTTCCCGAAGCAAAAAGCACCGATCGCGGAGAAAATCGATTTCTTTTTTTTTCTTGGATTTACATTTACTAAAAATAGCTTTTTTTCCCCTCTCGTTGTAACGGTAATTAACAAGCTTTCTCTTCATTAAAAATTAATACCATGCTTTAAAAGACTTTTTTTTTCTCTCTCTCTCTCCGATAGAATACAATGTAGAATTCTAAAAACTCAGCTTGTTATTTTCGAGCTTAATCGCCGCGATACTCTAATCTTAAAACCTGATCGTACATTATCAACTTATTAAATATTTATGACATCAATTCTCTCGTCTTTTTTCATTCTATTACCATCCTTAACTGTGGATTAAAGCTCAACTTTCTTTCGACTTTATTTACAATTATTGTAGGGCGTGGCTAAAACAACTACACCGGTAAACACACACAACAAAAAAATTATGGTACAAATTAACGTTGCTTTGCTTTTATTACCATCAAAAACCTCAACTTTTAATGCGGCACGCAAACTAAAATGTATTTTAATTAACGCAATAAAATATTAATACGATCCAATTTATCGCTAAATATGTTTAATCTTTCCGGTCAAATTTTTGTCCGTGGTTTGAAAAGTAATAATAATAAAGCTGTAACATCATCATTTTTATTAATTATGTGCGAGTACTACATTTTTTTAATAAACTGTCCATTCGAAACTATGCATTTCTCACCAATTTACACATTATTTTTACCACAAAAATGCCTAATAATAATTATTATACTGTATTAAATTGTTGCCATTTCAAATAAAAAAATCCATCCGATTTCATTTGAAATAATTATACAGAATTTCACCAGCTCACTCCCCCAAATTTTAATCAAAAACGTTTGTTTACAAACTCACTTATTAATTTCGATATGAAGTTCTCGATAATGTTACCAATGGTAATATTAACAAAAAAAAAAAAAAATAATACACATTGCTTTACCTCAATCTAGGTTTCAATTTATAAACCCTCAAATTGCATCACTGATGAATTAGCATCAAACCCCTCGCCCGCTTTGCATCATTATAATACCTTCTTTTTTTTCGCCATTTCTACCACTAAATTCCGCTACAGTATTTTTCCTTGTTTTTCAAAGTTAAATTTTTGTATTTTACCGTATAATGCAAAAATGTTACGGATTTTTTCTTTTAAAAAAAAAATCTTTATTAACTTTTAGTACCGGGTATTTGTCATTTTTTTAATTTATTGATTTGAAACAAGAAATCTACTACCGTGTTTTTCACTAAATAAGCCATAGCATGATTTTTGAGGTTTTGAACAATGTAAGCCCCATTCAAAAAAATGAGCCCCAAGTGTATTTTTTGTTAGGGAGAACTAATACATGTATTATCATTAGCGGACATTTACTTCTTTATTTAATCATATGGTAAAACCTAGTAAAAAAATT
>JAQGAY010000076.1:0-57424 GCA_034698085.1 Polydesmus angustus
GATGTTACCGACCTATTTGCGGGTACGGTCGAACCAGTGCGGATCACCACACGCCGTCCGCCACAGATCGAACCTTGAGTGTTCCCACGACGCGAGGTATGGCAGGCTTAAGGGAGACTCGCCATATCACGCGCCGTGGGAACGCCGCTTTACTCTAGATAAACGACGGATTATTTTTAATCTTTGTTTATTGTCTCATATTAAATCTCGAGATAAAGCTCAACTAACAATCTAAGTCAGATTTGGCCCTTATAATTAGAGAACTAAGTTGGCTGCGTTCCAACCAGCACTAACTAATTTCACCGAGAGCTATCTTTTACGATAAGACGAATAATTATTATTATATCCGGCTCCATCGATTATTGCTCGATGGAACATGTCGATTACTACCGGTATAACGACAAGTTTTTACGTTAACGGCACCTAGACAGTCTACGCCTAGCTTTATTGTGTAGATTTGTAGGTAACTTGACAAATGAATTTTTATTGCTACAGACTTTTTTTTTTAAAAAAAAACGATCGTATGTTTAGGAAAAGTAAACGGTTTTTAAGATTGGCTTTTTATTATATAGAGAATCACTTTGCTGAGATTGCTTTGTACACGCTTTTATCCGACGCTTTTTAAAGCTGTTTTTAGAGCGAAATACAGTATATTAAGTATAATGACTTCTGCAGTAAACATTTGCAAGCGCGACCTTTTTAATCCTCGGTACTGCATGAGGCGCGACAGTTTCAATCCAGGATTTGCATGAATAATTTTTTTTATTATTATTATTTCAATGCTTAATTTAGTTTTCGTGTTTGAATTTATAAAACTTATTCGAGTATTATTAATTGAAAAATGTTTACCCCGTTTTTAGTTAGGCCTTGAATTATTTATATTGGGTGGGCATATCGAGTTGCCTATTATATGGTTATGAGGAACCCTTTAATCGTCATCAGTTTGAGAGCTAATTTTAGAAACGTGATCGATTTGGCCCAATAACTATAGTGGATCGTTACGGCCTTTAACCATCTTGGTTTTCAACATTGTTATGATTATGATTATCCTAAAGGGGACTATTTTCTTTTATGTTCGTGTCTTGTATAGACGTTTGATTGAACCATTTAGTAAGCCACTTGCTTTTATGTACCTTTTTTATGACGAATATAAAAAAAAGACCTCCTATCGAATATCAAAGAACGAAACTTGGAAATTAACTTATGTCGCGCATTACTGTTAAAGTTGAGCATATTTACATTGCGTGATAGATAATATAGGTTACTTTTGCCAAAGTCGATATTTGGATGCCTTTAAGCTTCAGATGATAGAAATAAAGTACGGGTAATAATTATTGCTGAATAGGATCAATTAAGTTTTATTGAAATTTTTACTACCGGATTCTAGTACGGTTTTCAATATTATTTTACTATCTACCGGTATTTAAAATTGCGCATGAATAAAATGTCATTTTAACGAATTTAATTAAGCATAAATACTTGAACCATACCTTGCTTCTTCAAAATCACCAGTTTCAAGTATAACGCTGAAGTTAAGCAATGTTAGGTTTGGTGGGAGATCGAATAATTTATTCACACCTTTTCTGGGTGAGCGAACAAATGAAAGGGTGACATTGACTTTCTTTAATGGAAAATCTGAAGATGAAACTTTAAAAAAAACTAAATTAAATTTTAAAATACTGTGAAAACTGTATTTTAAAAGTGAATCTGTTTAAGCTAGAAAATTTAAGATTTTCGATCCTTTATAAAAGGATTTTTGATAATTTATAAGTGATTTTTATATTTTAAAAAAAATCTATGTTAATGTGAAATTTAAGATTCGCAGACGAAAATTAAAATTTTTTTTTTTTTCCAAAACTGTCAAAATTTGAGGAAAAAATAACTTTTTTTTATTTCGCATTTTTTTTATAAAATGTTTTCAATGTACTACGTATTAATAATTCTCGTTCTCACGCTTGTTCGCCTTGAAATTACAAACTTTAATCTACAAAAATCATTTTTAAAATTTATAATTCTATTTTAATTGCCGCTGTTTCGTTTAGCTAATTTTAAAGCTGTACTCACCATTGCATCTATAAGTGCGTTATATTAAAATTGATTATTACTTAATAAAACACAATTTTATGTTATTTCTGTAGTTGATTTTCTTCCCAACTTTTCTTCTTAAATTAAGCGATAATTTAATAGCGTGCATGTTGGGTGTGTGTGTGTTTTTTTTTTTTTTTTCACTTTAAGTTTGTGCTTTTGAGGGAATTTTTGTTATAACTTGATTTATTTGATGTTGTAGGCGATTACGATGTCCTCGAAATAATTTACACATGCATCTGTTTGCATCTTTTATGCTGAGGGCGCTGATGACGCTGCTTAAGAATAATCTTTTTATCGCCGGGGTTGGTTTGCCCTCCAATGTCATCTTTGCGGAAGGAAAACCGCTAGATTTTATTGAGGATGAGGTAAGTTTGTTTTAACTTTATGATTTATATTTGGTAATTTGCATAAGTTTTCTGGTTAATGACAATACTTTATTTTATGACTAAGAACTTTATAAAACTTGGCTGAAATTATAATCTATCCTGTATTGAATGAGAAATTCTTGCAAAGATGATTGTTATTTTTAAGTATTTATTTTCTTAAAGCATTACGAAATTTGAAAAATCAATTATCAACCGCATTATTCTCATAAAGAAAGGTTCATTAATGTGTCTTCTTTTGTCACGGTATTTTTAATTATTAATTGAGTTTGGGTATAAAAAAAAGTTTTTTTTAAAGTTGTGAAACTTTGAAGATTTAAGAATATATTTTGATTTAAAAAAAATAGCACGGGATTTATATTGGTATTAAAATTTATTTAAAGTTAAAATGTTTGGTTATTTTTATTTTTAATATTTGTAAAACTCAAATAATACGATAGTAATTATTTAAATAATATACAAACGTGGCTAAATCTTAAATTTGATCATGTATCATTTAAAATATAAATTCCTAAAATGCAAAGATTAAAATAAAAAGGTAAAAATAAACGAGCTCCAAAGCACAGAAATAAATAGTTTTTTTAGCGCAAAACTTAAACTTATTAAATTTTCTTAAATCTTTAAATGCACACTTAAAATGCGTAAGCTCTTATTATGCGTTTGTGCAAAACAATGCAACACGAGCATTTAATGCCCGAGCAATTAAAAAAATCTTTTGTAGTACCATAAATTTTATTTTATTTTAAGTAGTTTATTTTAAAGGAAATAATTATGCGACATTCACAATAAAAAATAGAATTAAAAATATCCACTCTATTCCACTAAGTGAACCTTACTTCACGTTATGAGCAACGGTAATTTATTTTTAATTTTTTTGGTAGATAAAGCCCAACTTGACCTACAGTATGAATAAATTTTTTAATACAATAATATAATATTATGTTTTCTACGCGTGTTAACACGAGAGTTCTCATACTAATACTGTTACTGCAAATTTTATTTTAAAAAAAAGTATTATCGGTTTTCATATTTTAAATAAAAATGATTTTACTACTGTATTTGCATATACTTATATATTTTTCAGAAATGGGATTGCAAAGTATTGATAACATTTTGGCAGTACTTTTTAATGGCAAATTACATTTGGATTTTAATGGAAGGTGTTTTTATTTTCTTATTCAACTAAATTTTATTAAATTACGCATAATTTGCATTATATTAATAATTTTATTGTTCTATTTTTATATTATCACAATGCGGTAGACACACATATTTCTATAAAAATTTCATATTTTATTTATAGGTTTATATCTGCATAATCTCATCTTTATGGCCATGTTTTCTGATAGCAGTGGCATTGTTTTGTACATCGTTTTAGGATGGAGTAAGTTACTACTACTGTATTTACTTCAGTTAGATTGTTGTAATTGTGCACTTGTTTTTCTTTTTCTTTTTATTCTTATTTATTATTTTCTTTTTCTTCAATCAATTTAATTTATTTCTTTCAACTTCTAAATAGATAATAAAATCTAGTACCAATTACGCAATGTTTTCCTGTCATTTTGACGCATGCTCTTTTTCTCTTTTTCTTTTTCTGTTTTTTTTTTTTTTTTTGTCTTTCGCCTTTTCAATTAAATTAATTGCACTTTCTAATTAATGTGAAGCATTTCTATTCATAATGTCTTGATAACTGTGATTTAAATGACTAGCAATCTTTTATTTATTTTTTTTTTCCTAAAGTGTCATTAATTATTTTTCAAATATTTCTTTTATTCAGCTATTCCTGTGCTATTTATAATTCCCTGGGCGATAACAAGAGCTACTTATGAAGATACATTGTAAGTGTAATTTTTTTTAAAAAAAAAAAAGAATTATTTTATTTACATTTATCACGTTTACTTTTAAGGTCGTCGAGTTTTTATGATATTACTTTTTTTTATGAGTTAAATGACACTGCGATGAATTTTATCTAGGTTTTTTTTTTTACTCTTCTTTCCTTCTTTTTTTTTCTAACTTTTAAAATGGATATAGCATTATAAATTTGTTCCCATAAATTCTTAAACATTTTTTAATATGACGATTCTCCAAAAAAATGCAAATGTTGATTATAATAACTCTATAATAAATAATATTGCTATGCAGATGTTGGACCACGCATTCCAATGAAGCCATTTTCTGGATTATTCGAGCTCCTATTACTATTTCTATTGTGGTAATTTATTTTTATTTCGTAATATAAATATTAAGTCTTGATTTTTTTATTTTATCAAAAAAATAATTTATAGATCAACTTTTTCTTTTTCTTGAACATAACTCGAATGCTATTTCTAAAAATGCGATCTTCTTATAATCCGAGTGCCAGGAAAAGACGGTACAAGTAAGTTTAAGCAATAATTTGTCGTTTTATATCCAATTATTTCGTGTAAGTTTGTAAGACGACAGTTTTGAAATTCGATTTTCCAGTTTACAAGATTTCCGAAAGTTGGCTAGATCGACATTAGTTCTAGTTCCTCTTTTCGGCGTCCATTACACCATATTTTTAGGAATGTCTACAAAAGCTGGAGGAGACGAATTAACAGAAATTATCTGGCTTTTCTGTGATCAATTTTTTTCCGCGTTTCAGGTAAATTAATTTTCATTATGTTAAAATATTGGATTTTTTTATTTTTATAATCTCGTTTCGGCATAGGGTTTTTTCGTCGCTTTCCTTTATTGCTTTTTAAATGGCGAGGTAAGAAAAAAGTTTATTATTTTGCCCGCGACTTTAAAATTTATTTTTTCTCTAATAATTGCGTTACAATCGTTAAGGTTCAATCGGAAATTCGAAAAAAGTGGCAACGGTGGAACCTCTCCAGAGGAACAATGTCCACTTCCCGTTCATCAATAGCCACTCAGTCGCTCACCTACGTGAATAGCAAACCCAGAAATTCCCTTCATTCTTTGACCACTGGTATCACGTCAGGTAATTCATGTGTAGATTCGTATACAACTTCGTATGCACATTCTAGTCTGATAAATAGTTGAGTGGTACTATTGTGTGACCTACTGTATATATATTATATACCTCACTTTTTCGCTACAGTAGTAATTATTGTGCATTTCGCACTTGACAACGTATACTGTACTTTATATTTATAACGTATTATGTAGATTTGAAACCAAATTTGGTGCATCTTTTTTTCCACCAATGCACCATCCTAGTAAAAAATCTCATAAACACGTGTGCATGTTTGGTGTCCTCATTTACTGTTCATCACACGTTATAGGTTCATTTATAAATACTGTAGTTTACTCAAACAAAAGATCTGCGAATGACAAAATTCATTTGCAGGATCTTCGTATAGGCTACAGTGTATAATTACAGTAATTGCTTCGATATAAAAATAAATTAGAATAATCTGTAAAAAAAATTAATTTTTAATAATTATTATGTAAATGGATTTTTATTGGCTGTAGTTTTCAATTATAAGTATAAATTCTCGATTATTTATTTATTTTTTCTTAAACTTCTGTATAGAACGTTGTTGAGAATTATTATTGTTGTTAAAGAGCAAGCTGGAATTTTTTTTTTTCTATTAATTTTATTTTGACGGAAAACGCTACCAATTTTAACTTTTAAATTGGTTCATGTTTGTTTTTTTGTAAATTGGTGTGGTTTTCAATCTTGAACAAATTTTTCGAATTATTTGATACAAGGGTTAACGTCTCGTATACAATATACATAAAACAGATAACATCGAAAGAGTAACACCTACAGTGCATTTAATTCAAACCACTCAAACGAGGACGTGACATAATAGCATAGATAGATTTTTTTTTGTTTTTATTCGAAAATTGTAACATCTCATTGTTAAAAGAAAAAAGTGAAATTAGGATTTAATAACAATTTTTCAAGTTGAACGAAAAAGATAAAAAATTTGAACCCTGACGACATAATACTAAAAAAAAATTATATCGGTACATTTTGTGTGTACACTTTAAATGTAATAAAATCGAGTTTGACGTGTTTTATTATATGTTCTAACTGAACTTGTTTTTTTTTAATATTAACAATCATTATTTATCGTTATTGTTCCTCTTACGATAAAATTTAAAGTAAAATTGATAAAGAATGTCAAACTTAATTTTCGATGTTTTTATTAATAATTACTATTATACTAATAAATTTTCTACCATTTCTTTTTTTTTCTTCTTCATAACGAAGCGAGTGTGTTGGTAGCATCTTCAAAAATATTTAGACAATTTAGGTCACCTTTTTTGTTGCATGGTACCGTCAATCTTCAATTAATCCGTTATGTATACGGAGCATGTGTGACAAGAGATAAAAAAGAATGTCGTCGACCAAATTTAATTAAACGTGATTTTCGAATGACTTAATGCTTGCTTTTTTGTTTTTTTAAATGTAAGTGTTGCAATTAAAAATGGATGACGATGATTCACTGGTATCAATTGGGTGTAATTATAAATTTCGGTTTTTTTTTCCCCCTCCTATAACGTAGTGTTTGTTCAGGTTTTTTTTTTTAATCGATTTGAAAATTTTTTGAACTCGAATTGCAGTGTTTGATCAGTTGAGAAAAAGAGAGAAAAATCTGTCACCTTCGCCAAATTTTTGTAAGGGGGATCGTCTCTCTTATCAAGGAAGTCATTCCCCTTCATTAAAAGGTGAAAGATTGTTACCGAGTAGCCCCGGAACCACCTGGAGCTACACAACTAAGGTCACTATAATAATGTGTGTGATTTTTTTTTTACAAATATAAATTTTTTTTTTTTTTTTGTTGTTGTTGACATTTTTAGATCAGCGATAGTGGTAGTATCAATTTCGATAAATCCGGTTTGGTCGTTATTTGCTCTTCGCCGGTGGACAGTGGCAATCACTTGGGAATGAACGGCTCGTCTCAAATGTCAGGCGCTAGTACAGGAAGTCAAATCGACAGATTATCACTGCCATTTAGCTCGTACTCGTGTACGGTTTTAGAATTATCCGTGTCATCGTCGAACGAAAGTAAAAATTTACAAAGTCCAATGACCGAAGTAAGTAATTTAAACGACGAAAGTAGCTTTTAGAACCATTTTTTTTTTTTATTTAAATTTTTAATTTTAATTTAAGGAAGAGTACTCATTTTATTCCAATAATTTGTCGTTATTTATACCTCATTATTAGTAATGTCATGTGTTCATTAACACCTTTCGTTAATATACAGTATAATGTTATTTTAATGTTGTGTGTTGAAGTTAGTGTAAAATTAATAGGACCTGCAATGAGCAAGACTAATACTGTACATATCCGGTACCAAAAAAAACGTAATTTATTGATCTCACAAACAAAACATTTACAATAATGTTATTTTTTTCATCGTATTTATCAAGAATTTTAGTTTTTTTTTAGTTGTAATTTATCGATAAATTTGGAAAATGAAAAAAAAAATTTCTATATATCCCAAATTTAATCTCAAATCGAACAAAGTATTTAAATTTGTTGCAATTACCAAAATATTGGACAAAGTTTTACTGAAAACTTTAAATTATAATAATTTTTTTTAAAAAATCTCGTTAATGTAATAATAAAAGAGTATTTTATATTAAATTATTTTTTAATGCATAAATATTTCGTATGATATTAAACTTTGGCACTTGTAACCAAGTTAGGTGAACTGTGACCATGTATGTAGAACGAACAGTCGGAAACCTCCAGTCATTTTTGGCAATTATTTACCCAAATTTGCCGATTTTATAGAGCTGTCATAGTGTCTTTTTCCATCCAAATATAGCATGGCCTCTGCGTTAACAAAGGTATTTATAATGATTTTGAATCGTTTAATTATTTAAAAATGAATAGTAATTAATGTAAACGTAACCCACCACTATACGTCTTGGGAATAATTCTTTTCACGGGCACTTCATCTCTCGTTGAAAACGTGAAATAAAAAATGTTGGTCGTGTCGTAAAGATCGGTTATGGGATTGACCACACTCGCGTTTACACGCACTTGCATGTGAGTAGAATTAGTATAAACTACCTAAAATTAACAATATTTTTTGTAATTACATCATTATAATTATTAAATGATTGAGGAATACACCTGTGATGAAAAAAATAATAGCGAGCCAATCTCAACGGGCTTTCGAAACCAAATATCATCCACATGTAAAATATATGCCCTTTGTTTGCTAGAATATTTTAAATCAATAGGATATCGTTAATACAGTAGATAACCCTACTCAAAATTTTATATTTTTCTTTAAAATAATTATAGGGTCTTCCTTGGATGACGATAGTTTTGAAACATGAATAAATCGGTCGAATTTTAATGAAAATGAATTATTTTTTTTATATTTGCATTAATAAACACCTCTCATTAAATAATAAAAAACAATTTGTGGAATATGGCCTCTACAACTGAGTCGGCACGCGTAAACGTGCTCACGGCGTCACGCACTTTGACTGCTAAAGTTTTTGCGGACTTCCATCCTGCAGTTGCCGACTGAATCTTGGCACGTGCCGACATCTGCCATAAGATTAATGCAGATTTTCTCAAATTTCCTTAAGCCCATTAATACGTGCCGACTCAGTTGTAGAGGTCATATTCTAAAATTTGTTTTTTATTATTAAATGAGAGGAGTTAATTAATGTAAATTTTTAAAAAATAATTCATTAAAATTAAAATTCGACTTATTTATTCAGTCATCCAACGAAGACCATATATATTATCGTGTTAATTAAATTGTAAGAAATAAGCTGAACAAAAAAATGCCAAAGTATCATCATTAGTTTGAGAGAATTATTAAATAAGTTAGAAAACAACACGTAGATACTGCGCAGACAATAATATATTATTATAATTTTAAAAATACATATACGGAAATTAAAGCTGAAAAATAATATAAAAATGAAACTTGCCAATAAGCGAAAGCTGTAGTCCATCCTAGTTCAAAAGCTTGTCTCATAAGGAAACCACCAAATATTTTATTGAATCTATTTCTTTCCTAAATGTATAATAATTATATATATTTTTTAATAATAGGAATTGAATTCAAATTTATATAATAAATGAATACCTGTGGATGACAAATTATGGCATTTTTTAATTTACCATCCTCCATCCACTCTGCATTTTCCGGTTTAATTCGCACGCTAAAACTATGCGCTCTATAAATTATTCAATATTATTATTACATTTGAACGGTTGAAAAAAATTGACAAATTACTGTACGATGTGTCTAATGTCTGTAAAAATAAGTTGTGTATAAGTTCTCTTTCCTCTTCGTTAGGAGGAAATTTTAAAAGGCTTTGTTCTGATATCTTTTTTCTTCGACGGTTATTAACTGGAGAATAAATTAATTATTTGATTTTGAATACTTAGTATTCGATCAAGTTTAAACACCTTCTCCTTCGGCGAAGATTTTTCTTTCTTCATCAGTTTCTAACGCCATCGGATTAATAAATGCGGATCTAAACAAGAAACGATGAAACGTTTTTATGGTTGGATTATATGCGCCGCGATATTATTAATAATATTACCCATCATTTAGTGGATTTCTAGCAACCATTACAAATCTCGCTTTAATTAATTCTTGCCAGTCACCGTTTCTCATCTAAATATTGTATTATGAATGTCATTTCCTTAACCAAATATATTTTAAAATAATCCTGACTTGGTACAACTTCATGGTAGATTCGATGGATGTTTTTCCAACCCATGATACGTGTCCGGCCAATTTGATGCTCTCATCAGCTCGTAAAACATTATTACTTAAATCTAAAAAAAAATGAAAAACAAAAATATTTTTTTAGTAATGCGTGCATGTAGGCCTACCATTATTTTACAGAGACTTGCCAATTTGATCAACTAAAGCCGTGACGATGGAAAAGGGTGATGGACCGTCTTCCTTCTGTTTTGGATTGAGAACGTACTTGTACGATGTCCACCCTAAAATTAAAATATCCTTTTTAAAAGCTAAGCGGGTACTACTACTAAAGTTAATACGAACCAGCAAATATGTCCATGTCTTCCAGTATACGTCCAAATCTCACTCCTCCTAAATAGTTTATATATTTATCTCTTAGCTGTTCATCCTCGCCCAACGGAATTATAATTTCGTCGTAGCTGTCCATCATTCGTCTCGCCGGTAAATCATCTTGAGAAGATGGTAACATGTCCATCAAGTTACTCCTATCATAATCATTCGGTCTAAAAAAACATGTAAATCGATTCATTAATTTTATATTGTTGACTGCAACTTCTCACAATTTGACAGTTGTTTTTGTTTTTACTTCCAGACTTTTTGGCCACCGAGTCTCACGTACATTTGTTCAAGAACTATTTATTACGGGTTAATCTTTAATAATATACGGCTTCGCAACACTCTGAAATCGAAGATCCTACCGTCATTCATGGTGTTAAAACTCCTGGCCGAACGAGTAGGTAATCCAGCGGC
Organism: Polydesmus angustus; assembly: GCA_034698085.1. Classification (NCBI taxonomy): domain Eukaryota; kingdom Metazoa; phylum Arthropoda; class Diplopoda; order Polydesmida; family Polydesmidae; genus Polydesmus; species Polydesmus angustus. The sequence continues at coordinate 10,907 of JAQGAY010000076.1, forward strand.
ATTTACTTGACATGTTAATTTCGTAGCCGCCCTAAAATGAGAATTTAATTGTTTAAATTTAATTAATTATAAATAAATTATTAAATATTTACTTGAAGTATCTTAATATAGGAATGCGAGTCATATTTTCCAAATTTACAACTCCGACCGGGACCAAGGTTGGTTGGAGCTCGGAAAGATCAGTGAAGGAATGCGACAGAGTTCCTCGATCAAATGAGGCCACCCTTGGGCAAGGTTCACACTACGGTAAGCAGACACAACTCACAAAAAATAATAATTATGAAACCATAATAAATTGATATTTATTTTTTGTAATCTAATAATGCTTGTTATCAATAAAAACTCGCCGATAATACTTTAAATAAAAAAATTATTTAGCACACATCAGTTTCCAAAAATCTTTTTAATCCATATAAATCATCTTCAAAAAAAAAAATTATTTTATTTTTTAATAAAAGTGTACAGATAATAATAATTATATTGATAAAAAACATTATTATAATGCAATGATTCAGGATTAATTTATTTTAAAAGATATTTTGATCGATAACAAATTATTCATAAATACTCTCAGCATTTAAACAGTTTTCAAAGCATATTATATTTTATGCTCGGAGCGATTTTAATATTAATTATTTTCAAAAATTGCTTCAAACATAAAATTAAATTTTGTTTACAAACATGATTTTGATACAGTACAGTATTGCAATTTGGAAATTTTTATGCAGTTTCGTATCCCAAATGAGGGTTATATAAAAGATTTTGCATGAATATTTTTAGGCAGCTTGTGAAAACATGATTGGAATAAGATATGCGATTTAATGGGAGAAAAATGTATGGAATCGCTCGATAAGCAGATGTAAAAAAAAATTATATAAATTACTGATTTAAATTATTTTTTTTTTTGTAAAAAAAAACCGGCTCATATATTTTTAATTTGCAATCATAGTTTCGTAAAACCTAGTCGTATTACACTACACTATCTGTTCGTGGGCAGACTATTAGTAAACGGGAGGTTTAATATTTTTATTTCATTAATCTCAAAGAGTTTAAAGTGCATTAAATCTTTATATTTTTTAGTATCTAGATTTTAAATTGCAAAAATCACAATTTCTGAAGTTTAAATTCTGCATAATATTAAACAGTAATTTTATCGGTAAATATTGATTAATAAATACTGCCTATATAATTACGGTATCTATACAGTATGCAGTTAGTGGCAAAATATAATTCTTGATTTTTTTTTGGTGTGAAGAATTCAGAAACTATTACTTTTTAAACATAACCTAAAATACTTTTAAATGCTCCCTATGAATTCAGATATTTTAAATGATTTTTATATTCCCATCCTCCATTTACAGGTACAAAGAATCTCGGATTATGTTGGTATCCGTTTTCTTTCCATTGTCGCAATTGTCGTCTCTGACGTTCTTCGATCTAAGGTAAGAAACATCGTTTTAAATTAATTAATAATTAAGCAAATCAGAATATGAAATACAATAATACATTTCGTTTCGTCTCGGCTGCTAATTTCATATTGCCAGATCGCAAAGCTTCAGATACATTTTTCCACACCACACGAGATTCAATTTCGCATTGAGCTGATTGAGGCCTTATATATTTCCTGATTGCCTTTAGTTCATTAGTGTCGATAGTTTTTGATTTCCCCTACCGTATATAAAATTTTTTTTTAATAACAATATAATAATTATTTTTAAATATTTACAATTGCCGTACATTACTATTTGTGAATTCCAATACCCCGTTCCATTCTCCTTGCACCCTGCATATCGTTGAGCTAGAACTATTTTTGATTTCAGCTATTACTTTATTAGCTTTTCCACCATAAAAAGGCTAATAATTAAAGTTTAATGTTGAGTAAAAAAATTGAAAATATTATTTAATATCAAAAGATACCTTAGTTTGAAACGAGACAGACGCTGAACAACCAGTTTTTGCGCAGGAAATTAATACCTTGCCTCCGAGTTCGAACCAAGGAATATTCAATATAGAACGCGCAAAAGCACTTGGGAATGTTATCACATACTCTTCTTCGTATTGTTGAAGTCTCAAAACAGCTATTTATTTCAAAATATAAAACTGTTCTTAAAACGGTTTTTTTTTATTAAAAAAAAAAAAGAAAAAAAAGTTTTTCACCTTCTCCAATCATATTAACTCCTACCGCCATGCCCATAAATTTAGACTTGGTCCAAATAGAAGCGTTCAAACAAATAGTTTTATCAGAACTTTCCACGTAAAATGCAGATACTGGAGGATGGTGAGAAACTTGTTCACCTATAAATTTTAATTTTTTCTCGGAAGATTCGCCATCGCTATCTAAGTGCCAAGAACAAAAAAAGAGCTCCCCCAGAATAGGATTATAAGGTTTTTTCGCGTTGCAGCTCTATATTGTTAAAATTAGAATTAGTGAACAGTTTAGAACTGAAACCATGCACAATCGGGTAACAAAAACCTTTCGACCAATATGAAAAGCAGTAAGGTACCATTCAACTACCGCGACAATTCTATCTTCAGCGCTTTGTTTATCTGGAATTCTAAACGCAAATTTCAATTTATTATGGATAAAGATTTTCAAAAAATGATATCAAATTCGATATCACCTTATAAAAATATCAGAATGACTCATAAAGTCAGCGTACATCTCTAGGAGAGAATGCGATTCTAAAATAAAAGTTGGCAAAACGACCTACAATATTTGAAAATTTATAATAATCAAGATAAAATGGCTCGCTGTCGTAGTTCTATGGTACTTGAGTTAAATCCATTCCCAATTTCATCTGAGGAAGCATTTGCAGTATCATAGCTCGGTGATCATCGGCAGGACCCATTTCTATTTCCGATTGCTCATCGTCATCCGTTATTTCATCGTCAGAATAATATTCAATTTTTTCTAAATTATTATGTCGTTAAATTAGAAAATAAATAATTTACGACAAAAAAACAAACCCAAAGTTTGAATGCTCTCCAATTCTGTGACAGTATTAGAGTTTGTTTCGTTATTAGAAGCCTGATTAACATCAGTGAGAGACGATGAGTTATTCCAATTTCTAGATTAAAAACAATTAGATTCTTTTTCGATATAATATTACAGCAAAAATATTTAAATTTACAAAGCCGACGTTAATGGATCGACTATCTCCATTGTTGCTCCCCCAGTAACACCAGTTTGTTGAAACGACACAGCCTTGAGAAAATTTTAATTTAGTCATAGGTTTTTTCTTCTATAAAAAATTAATGTTTATTACTTGTTGTTGTTGTTGCAACATTGTGTGGCATTGTTTTAAACACAGTAGAGTTGCTTGAGAAGTTGCCTTCATCAAGAGCATGTCCTAATTCAAAAAAAAAAAAAATTTTATTAACTTCCAATAGTATTAACGTGATCTGTTACCGTGTCGGTACATCGCACATCTACTCCAGCGGGAGGTAGATCCTGTTTAAATTATTGGGTTAAATATTTTTTTATAAATTGATCTAACTTTTAATAATTTAATACCTCTATAACCCTTGTCAAAGAATAATGATTTTGTTCAACTTGTTTTAATATGTCTTGAGCCGCACTGAATGTATCGTACAACGAGCGAGTGTTGCACATAGCCCGTTGTCTCGATTTACTTGGCACCGGTACAACTTGAACTTGTGCCCCAGGATTCATTTCGTTGTTGACCTCAACTGAGTTCAATATTTGAGATGAATTTCTCTTTTCTTTTGAATTAATCTTGTATTAAATTTAAAGAAACGATTCAATCAAACATCATTTTAACATGTCTTAATTATAATATTTCCTACGTTCACGGAATTGCTATGACTCTCCGCAACCGTCCTTAGTTTTTGAACCCACAGCTGTCTCTCTTTTGCCCCATCAGCTAATTACGTACCATGATCAAAAAATTATTCAAATCAACACGATAAAATTTACAACAAAAAAAAAATATTATAGTAAGAACCTCGTAGTCTATAGACTTCTCCGGTAGTGGGACTCACGTTAAACGTACACGAATCTTCTTCGCTCGGTGAAATCACCGCACCCTGTTTCAAAATTAATTATCTAATGATTAGCCGCATAGATTATTATCTTAGCAAATATTTACGCCTAGATAAACTGATCCACGAGGACGGTGTCTTTTCGGGTCTTCGCACTATTAAGTTCGCTTATATTATTATCAAATAATACTAATACAGAATATATAAATTAAACCGAGTTACTAACCATGTAATATTCTAATATTCCCGAATCTCTATTAAGGACAAACCATCGATGTTGCCAACCTTTCATTACATTAGTATATTTGAACAACTGCCCTTCGTCTATGTGCCTAATTTACAAGTATTAGTTGATTTTAAATACACATTTTTAACATCTTAAATGTCTTAAATCAAATCGTAGAAGTTGAGAATTACTCACCCCATTGCTTTATAAATTTCTGACGGCTTCAAACAAAAACGTAATACAAAAATAATAACGCTTTATTTGCAGTGCCAACTCATATTCACATACTATACAGCTGGTCACAATTAGCTTTCAAATTTAGCAATGATTTACTTTCAAAAATGATGTAAATGTTTGCACTCGCCGATTCACATGACATGTACATGTAGTTGCTGCTTCCACCATGCCAAATTATTACGGAGATCAATGCAGATAGAAAATCCTGTAGATGAAGCGCCTCGACGTCAATCATAAATTAGCCCGCAGAATTACGACATCTTTTATTTATAAGTTTGTTTTTACATTTTATTTATGTTGTTTTTAAAAAAAGTTACTTGATAAATAATTATGTAAAGTAGATACATTTTAGTGCTTAGTAATACAATGTCATGTAATATTTTTAATTGGCAGGATCAGAGAATAGGATATGAAAGAGGTAAAAATGGGCGCGTGGATTCAAACAGCTGATTGTAAAGACAGCACACGCGTGGCCTTCAAATGACTCGACGGTCAATTACATGTAGGCTACAGTACAGTATTTTTATTATTCGCGTGTAGCATTCATTGCCAGGCTGTCGTGTAAGCGCTCTAGTGTTATTGCATTACGGAAAAAGTGGCCGATTCAACAAACGGTAAGAACTGTTCCTTAAATTTTTAATTTAATTGAGGATGCTGAATAAGTGGTTGGTGTCTTTAACAATTAACAGTAATTATTATTATTCTATGGAACATGCCGAGAAAAGGCGACGTCACTTCTATGGTTACGTGTACTCAACTTTCAGTAGATCATTTTGACCATGCTTAGAATTTGGCGGTACCATTTTTGTAAACTGTTAAGTTGTTAACTGTAGTCAGTGTAGTGGATAGACGTGGAATTAAAAAAACTGATAAAGTATTTTCAGAACAAAATGCCTTTAATGGAAATTAAGACGAATTTATTTATTTTTTGAATTTAATTATTATGAGTTCTACTACTGGAGCAGTCCTAGCCTATACTGTAATAAGAATGTGAGGTCCGGGCAGATACGTAATAATTATGTTACTTCATCCCTCTCTGTTTGGGCCATGGAAGTAATAATAATTATTGCTATAAATTAGGCCATATTCGATCTTGTAGGCTGTAGCTTCATTGATTACTTTGACTTGTCTACCTATAAAAGTTTTAATGCGCCACGTACAGAATGACATTATTTTAATATAATATTATTGCAGCTAGTCCATTGTCTATGCACTGGACGTTGTAATTAATTAGAGTACAACACTCATTTAATTAACCTTGTTACATTATATGAACCTTTTAATATGGCCTTTTAATACCGAGCAACGGTAAATAATTCAATAATTATAATTATGATCGGAACTAATCGGTTAAAAGTTTTCCTAATTCGCAGTACATTTCCAATGCAGTTTAATAAAATGATTAAAGCAAAATACGTAAGAATTCTAGAGACTTCATCGAGATGTTTCGATACAATGTGTAGAATGGATAATAATAATTAATAATGATTAAGTCTTAAGCATAAACATTTTTTTTAAATTTATTATTACGTGATATAATATTGAAAATTAATTAAGCAGATTAATAATAAGAATTTTTTTTATTATAAAGTTGAATTGCTCATTGATTATCTTGAAGCCACTGAAAATGTTTAGCCATAGACTTGACATTTACATGAACGAAGTTTTCTTTTTTGGTCATTTCTTCCTCTTCAATAGTTTTCTTCTTTACCACGATACTCCACGCCTGTTGAATTCTGGCTCCATATTTTGGCAGAGCGAACAAACTTTCTCGAAGCTGTAAAATTTCCACAGCTGTAACAGTCGGCTGACTTTGGGAATTTTCTCCCGAAGAAGTTGGTCGTTTGGCGACTGGCGGACGTTGGTAATCATCGTTACGTGAACGTTCGACCATTTTCTCATATTCGGCTTTATCGGTTTTTGACGACCCGGAGATTGAGTTGATTTTAAGAAATCTGTCAAACGTTTTGATAGCATTCTCCATCGATATTTTCTCGGCAATTAGTTGATCGTGTTCGTTTTTTAGCGAGTCGAGTTGTTGTTGATCCTTCTCTTTCTGCGCTTTTTCGGCGACGCTCAGTTGTTCTTCGGTCTCAATCGTAATAGGTTCTAGCGATAATTCTTGGGGATTCAAATTCTTATTTATCTTTTCAATTTCAGTGGTAAAATAACGCAAATCGTGCTCGTTCACGTGGCACTGGCATTTCTTGCATTTAGCCGTGAAGAGAACGAAAGCTTCACAAAATAATCTCCGACTCAGGACTCCAATACTATAACAGCCCTTGCAGCAAATTTGTGGATACAGAAACTTTGTACTACCGTTGATCACGCATTCTTGGCGACATTTGGTAGACATGCAAACGGTTATCGAATCTTTAAGAGGGATGATTTTTACTTCTTCTAATTGAATCACATTCTTTAATTTGTTAAGCTTTTCGATCGTCTCGCGTCGAGATTGAAAAGACATGGTGCGGTAACGTTGTTCCACTCCGCAATTGATTTTTTGATTCTCTATTTGATCTTTATAAGTGGTTTGATTGGTTTCGATGGTGGTAAGAATTTCATCGATTAAAGGATGTATGGCTTTAATGAAATTGCGAGCTTCCTTCAACTTTTTGGTCTCTTTCACGTCGTGCGGAACGAGTCCGGAAACGGTGGCATCGCCTAAAATATATTTGAGCAAGCGTTGACACTCTTCGGCCGATTCTTCGTAGGCTTCAGCGGCGTACCTGATTTTTCTTTTCGGCAACTCGATTTTACTCTTTTCGGCTAAAATGTACTGGAAAGCGCAATTGTCGAATTTATACACGCGATTCTTCGTTAATTCTATGCCGATGTTTTTGTTTGCTTGAATCTTTTGAAGGTATTTTTTTAGCGGTTTGAGAACTTGAATTTCCGATTGACCGCACGATGTTATCACGAAAATTATGTTTTTCGCCGCCGATCGGTTCATTTTTGACAGAATTTGGTTCATGCAGTACTTGAAGGGAAAGTCGAGTTTGTTTTGATTGGCCATGAGGAAGATGGCGATGGCGTGTAGATTGTTTAATTCGCATATGTAATCGAAAATGTCATCGAGGTTCCTCTCGTCCGCGGCGATACCTTCGGCGGCTCTGATTCCGGCGCTGTCGATTAGCCTGATTCTGTTGGAGCCCACGTTGAAGCCGTGACTTTTGCAGGAGAGTGTGCCCGATCCTACCTGCTCCAACGTCTCGTTGGGATCGCTGCCGTATGTAAAAGTTTTCTCATTGTCTTCGGCGTCCGTGATGGTTCCGGCAGTCGGGATTAGACAGCTAAAATCCTCGGCATGTCGCGCCAGTTCGAAAGTGTCGTACTTCAAATAGTTTGCAAATGAATTGATAAAAGTAGATTTGCCATTTCCACTTTCACCCAATAAAACGATGTTAAATTCACGCGGCGTTTCGGAACTCGTCGCCATCATTCAGATTACTAAATATTAACAAAACAACTATTAAAGTACAGTTAAATGACTGTATTACTAAATTTATCATGTGCAGGAAGTTGGGTTTTTTTAAAGTAAGGTGGGAATGCACTGTATTACACGTGCATGGTCAAAATTTACTACGGTATGTTTTTAAAATAAATAAAAATAGAAATTATATTAATTATAAATCTAATAAGTAAATAAAAATTAGAATGATTGAATACTTTTTATCTTGGATTTTGATGCATCAGCCTACTTGGCATTACTCAGCTGCTGAAGCTCACGCGATCGTTTGTTTTCTCGGTTTGAGAAACGAGCGATGCTTTTATATTCAGAAACCAACTTCCGTTTTTATTTGATCCTCAAATTAGATTAGATTATCGTGAACAAATTTTTTTCCTTGTGGATGTTAGTCACCAACTTTTAACTTCTCTATAAACAATTATTTTTGCCTGTTACAATATATCACCAGATTTGAAACTGATCACATGTTCCGACCACGCGTGATTAATGCATTACAGTGCATATAACTTTGGTTGTTCATAAATTATTATTAAAACGAATATTATATAATACTTTATTATTGTACCGTAATAAAATGGGAAGCTAATGAAACAAATAGCTCACTGTATAAATTCAAAAATTTAAATTTGCATTGAATTGTCAAAACTTAAAAAAAAAAATAAGCTTACATAATTCCGCTATTATTTTTGGTTTGCAGTATTTTTGAGTAATGGGATGGGTCATGATGAGCCAAAAGAGACGAGTCAGAATGTGGGTTTTGTGATAGCGATCGGACCGAAAAGGCTCAATGACCGATTCCAGCAACAAAAAAAAAAAGAGATTCGCGCTATTAATATTTTATCTTTAAGTATTTTGATACTGGTAACTGCTGCTATTTCATTTTTAAAAAAATGTAATTGAGCTGCCAATAATAATTATTAAAAATAAAAGTACTTTGCAAAAAGCATTTAGCTTAACAAGTTAACCCACTTTTTATGACGTAAGAATGAGAATTTTTACGTGTGTTAGAAAAAGTTAAAAACCAGAAAATTAATTATTCCTAAAGCTGTAACATCGTTAAAAGAAAGAATTTTTATTAAATAAGACAACTCAATTTTTTTCATTCATTTATTATAATACCGGTAATAATAATTTATAATCTTACATGTGTTGACATCATATGCATAGAAAACCCAGACCCTATTGTTTTTTAAAATCTACAAAATCTGTTACGGTCTTGTTACTATGGTCACGCGTTTTTTGCTGCGAATCCAGTAGGCATTTCGAATTCCTCACGTTTTTCAATCAATCTTTGCCCTAATTTTTTAGTCGAAAACTACCAAAAAGTATTTCTGAATCTAAAAGTACAATAGCCACAGGCACGCACACGCATTTCAATACAGTATTTACATGTTGATAAAAAATACAGTATTAAAGTTTTATACTGAACACCATTTATTTAGCAATGATTTATAAGGTGAAATAAGTGTTTTAGGGCTTTATCGGAACAATAGTCTAGCGCAAATTTAGGGTGTGTTACTAACGTGGACAAAAAAAACCAAGAAATTCGTAGGATTTTTTTTTAATGATTTTTAAATTCTAAGGCAAAAATATCGTATAATATTATAGGCTATATAATAAGTTTTAATTTCTATTAAACCTGAAACTTAACGTTTTATATCTATTTCAATTTAAGATTCATCTTGATGTAATCTTTGAAATTTGAATGTACATGTACTTGCAAAACCATTATTTTCCTAAATGGTATCGTTTAATAATTTTTTTTTTTCCTTCAAAATTTAATGTTCAATGTTGGCGAAGATCGTAGAATTACAGTGGTTTCAGAAAGAATTTTGGGCACTGTGAAAATGGTGAAGAAACATAGAAATTAAAGTATTACAGAAAACATTAAAAATGTCTAATAAATTATAAATTATGTTATAACTGAAGTCTATCAGTTTCTTTACAAGTTATATACCGCAGTTCGATAGGTTCTTAGAAAACTGACATTTTGTTTATTATTTTTATCTAAAAAAAATTATAGGCAATGATGTTTTTAGCTCAATAAAAATGACAGATTGTAAGATAATGTTATGCAAAAACGTCTTTACTGATGGCGATTTAAGCTCATGTAAAGATGCAAAGATTGATTATTAACAAAGTAATTTTTATTATCAGGGCCCCGTTTCATAATGAGATTTTCGTAATTATATTAGTGTTTTGTTCAATGTACTCTGACCCTGATAGTTAGCATTAATTTGTGATTGTTAAGGTCAGAGAACATTGAACAAAACAATAATATAATTACGAAAATCTCATTATGAAACGGGGCCCTGTACGCACCTATAAATTTACTGAATTTGGACTTGTATGGTTTTTGCAAATACATCATCAATAGATTGTTGTTATATTTACGATATCATACAATCGTGTAGCGACACGTTCTCTTTTCAAAAACAAAGTTAAACAGGAAATGCTCATCAAATCTGTCCTTGAAACGGGATAAACTTGATTACACATGCCTTGTTTATTCTTTCTTTAACCAACAACAATATTATAATCGTCTAGTCATATAATCTAATGCTATTGGTTGATGAATGATGACTATTAATATCTTTTATCGTGACAAGCGCTTGCTAGATCATGTTGCGCGGTACTTTTCGTTTTTGTAGTTGATATCGAACTGAGAGGTAGTACTGAAGTCAGTAGGCACAAATCTTTTTTTTTTAAAAATAATTTAGATTTATTCTTATTTTAATACAGTTGGAAAAGAAATGGCATCGAAAGTAGTATTGTACGGGATTGTGATCAGTCCTCCGTGTCGTTCGGTCATCATGACCGCCAAGGCCATTGGATTGGATCTTAATGTCAAAAGCGTGGACATGTTCGTGAAAAATGAACATAAGGAGGAATGGTTTCGTAAGGTAATTTTTTTTTAAAAATTATTAAATTTATCTTACTCATTTGCAAGTTATATTTTGTTCTTAACGAAAGACTTATAATATTTTATTGTTTAAAAGATGAACCCCAATAGTACTGTGCCAACTTTAGATGACAATGGATTTTATTTGTTCGAGAGGTAATAAAATAATTATGTAAAAGAAAAAAATTTAAATTAATTCAGCGAATTTTAAATTTTTCTATTATCCAGTCGTGCTATAATGGCGTATTTGGTGAACAAGTACTCTAAAAGCGATACTCTGTATCCAAAGGATGTTCAGAAAAGAGCTTTGGTGGATCAATGGCTTCAATTCGATCTAGGTGGCTTATATCAAGCCGTTTGCGATTATTTGGTGAGAAAAAAATGTTTTATTTAATAAGAATAATAATTGTGTTTTCAGTCGTTGTCAATATTTATTTATTATTATTATTATTTTTTTTTTGGGATAAAGTTTGCTCCCACGTTTTATAACGAAGCGGTGAATCCGGCTAAAGGGAAAACTTTATCCGAAAAATTAGCCGTTTTAAATAGACAATTGGAGGCCAATTCTCACGTTGCTGGAAACACTTTAACGCTAGCCGATATTTGCACCATTCAATCGGTGGCCACTTGCGAAGCCTACGAGTACGATTTGAAACCGTATCCAGCTGTCATCAAGTGGCATAAAAATGTGCGCACCGAATTGCCTTTCTATGACGAATGCATGAAAAAGGGAGTCGACGAGTTGATCGGTTATATTAAAAAGTAAAGGAAATAATATCTATAGGAAGAGATAATATTATAACATCGGAAGAATTAATAAAAAAAATTTTTAGATGGGATTAACCTTCAAATAATTAATACACTAGTAATTATTTACAATAATGACGAGTCAACTTTTTTTTTTTCACGTTTTTATTAAATTTTTACTCGTATTAGAGCGGGAAAAACTCGAGATAACGTAACAATAATAAAAATTAATGTCGACTCACTTTTTTTTTATGGTTATCAAAGAGCAATTGGAAATAACCTTGAATTGGCGTTTATTTCTATTGCCGGGCCGCACTTACCAACCCCACGTGCTATTTCAACCTTGGACTCTCGTTGAATCGTCAGTGCCTCTTTTAAGGCTTTTGGGTGTGGAATGTTTGACTTGTACCGCTTTATCATTTGCCGACGATTTTGAAGACCGAGGCCAACTTTATCGCTCGTTTCATTTCACGCTCATTACTTCATAGACATAACACGTTTTTATCCGGGTTGTTTTTTTTTTTTTCTTCTCTAAGACTCATTTTCGATTTTTATTCACATTTAAGTAATGTCATCGAAGGTAATGAAACCTATTTTGTACGGATATCCGGGTAGTCCTCCATTTCGTTCGGTCACGTTGACCGCAAAAGCCATAGGACTGGAACTACAAATCCGACCGGTGGATGTTTATCATAAAAATGAACACAACGAAGAATGGTTTCTCAAGGTAAATGTTTTTTTTAATAATCAGCACGTAACGTAATGAAAACCACTTTACGATATTCTTTTCTTCCAAAGTAGCTCTTCAAAATATTATTAAATTGTAAAAATGTGTTTAATTTTGTAATTGTGGTTAAAATTATAGCTTTTGATTTAGAAGCGTAGAAATAGAAAGAAGTATCTTTGTTTATTTTTTAAGGCAAGTTATTCTCACATTTTCATTTTGTTTGATAGATGAATCCAAACCATACGATTCCAACGTTAAATGATAACGATTTTTATCTGTGGGAAAGGTAAATATTTTTTTATTTTTTTAAAAATAAGATGTAATAATTTTTTAATTATTATTATTTATTACAATAGTCGTGCCATTATGGCGTATTTAGTGGATAAGTACAGCAAAAACGATGGTTTATATCCCAAGGACTTTCAAAAACGAGCACTCGTCGATCAGTGGCTTCAATTTGATTTAAGCGGTCTTTACCTGGCTATCGATAACTATTTGGTGACTATATCAAATACTTTTTCTATTTTAATTGAATTCGATAAGCGATACGTGACACTATTAATTTCCAGTTTCAAGTAACATTTTGTAACGCTCCGGCCGATGCGAAAAAGATGGACAATTTGAAAGAGAAACTCGCAATTGTAAATAAAGAACTGGAGACGAAATCTTATATTACCGGCGATTCGTTGACCATAGCCGATTTTAGTATTCTTCAATCTATCAGCTCTTGCGACGCTTTCGATTTCGATCTCAAACCATATCCGGAAATTCTTAAATGGTACAAAAATCTTAAAACCAGTTTGGAATTTTACGACGAATGTATGAAGGTAGGCGTGGATGATTTGCGAAAGGTTCTCAAAGACATTAAAAATAAAAAATGATTTTCCGGTTACTTTTTTTTCCTTTGGGAAATTGTGCGGTAGGTTTTTTTTTTAAAAAAAAATATTAATAAAGAAAAATTGGAAAACAGTAATTTTAGCTAATTTCTTTATGTTGAAACCTAAAATTAATTGAGAAATCGGAACAATTGAGAGTTTAATTGATGTACATGTTTTAAGTTTGTTTATTTCCATTACACGACTGACAGAAGAGAAAAAAAAACACAACAGCGATAATTATAGGAAGACATGTCTGGAGTATCAAATACGAATGCAATTTACTAGACAATTCGTTATTCCACATTACTTAAAAGCTTTGCTCACTTACGTTATTTACATTTTTGTATACAATTGAGGTTATTTGCTAACATTATTCCACTACACATTTTATTAGGTAACATATGTTAGATTTACGATGCTACAATTTGCATTTTTAATGGATTTTGAGCACGCGTTTTTATGGTCGTGCATGAGATATTTTAATTTCAAAACATTGGGATTTGCAAGCGCTTTTATTGTACATTATAATGGAATGCATGATGATATACACTAGTGATATTAATAATATTAACACTCAAACGTTTATTTACCTCAAACATTTTTTTTCTTATCTTATGATAAAAACCGCGAGTATAGTGGACGATTAAATATTGTTAGGCCTTTAATAAGAGAAATTCAATAATCATAGCCAAAATTTTATAACTATAAAGAATTTGTAGGTTTTTTTTAAAATCAAACATCAGTGAAATGCCAGAATTTTCCATTGTTTCTTTTCTACAGAACAAGTATAAAAATGTTAAAAACTAATTAATGCAAAGGGTTTAATTACCGTACGCTTCGTATAATAGTTAAAGTAAAACAAATTTTTAAATAAAATAATGGTGAATTTTTATTAGATAATTATTAAATTTTGGTGAAAATAAATGGAAATGAAATTTAAAAAATGATTATTTATTTTTTTACACACTTAATAAATACACTTAATCTAACCATTCAAATTAATTTAATTTCTCTTTAAATTATAATAGATCGAAATACATGCAATTTATCAAAATATATTGTTTTAAGAAATTAAGTCTTATAATTAAAAATTAAAACGCTTAGAATTGTAAGAAAAATTATTTAAAAGAAGGCAATTACCTTGTTTTTTGATATTAATTTCTTGATAGCGATTGGAAAAACACTTTTCGTCATAAAATCCTGGAGAATTCATCAATAATTTTTTTTTTATTAATATTAAAAACGTAATAATTATTTATTTAAAATGTATAATATTAAAAAAAAAGTACTTTACCGGAGCATTGGATTTGTGCAAGCTTTGCATTTTTAAATTGGGATTTTCCGCTCGTTTTCTTCCGTTTGTCCATCCTCTGCTGTATTGAAACGTTTGGCAATCGCTCTCGTTAAACAACACCATGACTAATATAGCCACAATTAACGTTGTAGATAATCCGCACCAGTTGCTCATTGTATTACTACGAAATTTATCTTTTCGACGATTGTCTCGATCAGGACGATTGAACGGGGTGTCGTTGTCGGATGTGTCGTTGAAGCGTTACTGAATTTAGGAGTTTACTTATGAATCATGTAAAGTTTATTCCTTTTATTTATTAAATTCAAGTTTCGAATCGATTGGAGCTTTCTTCCTACTCAAAATCTGCGCTTTTACTTTCCGACCAATTGAAAGTTGTTTTATATCCGAGTAAAACGCCTGACGTCACGCGAATATGGTAGAATAAATTTCAACTACGGTAGAGTTTTTTTTTTTCGGCACTACCTGGTATCAAATTTACATTATTTTGCTACTGTTTTATTAGTTTTTCTTAAAAGTAGGAATTTTTATATATATATATATCTATACCGGTATATATATATATATTTTTTTTTTTTTTGGTGGATATTTTTGTTTCGTACGTTTTAATATTAAAATCTAGAAAATGGTTGAAGGAGATTAAAATTTTAGGTCGGTTTCGGATTTTCCACAACTTCAAATGATGTTATTGGCTAAATTTGAATTAAATCATCGTCTCGAAAAGACATCTTGTTACAACTAAATTTGTAAAAACCCATCTAAAATGTCAGCGAATAAAAAAAAAAATCAAAAAAAAAAAAAATTAAATTGTATACCGGGTATTATTAATTTTTTTAAACTGACAAACGACAACAAAGTCATGGTAACCGATAAGAATTTTCAATCATTCATTATTTTTACCATATTTTATTGAGGATACAAAAACCAACATTTTAAAATCATTTTGGTCGATAATTATTATGACATATTATTTGTGTTTACCGACAATAATTTTGTAAAGCTAAAATGTTTTCTTTGAAAATAAAGAATACATTAGAAAAAACCGCAGGCAAAATTGGGAAAATCAACTACGGTACAGTACATGTATTTAAATTTTGCTTTCGAAGAATAATTTAATAAATCTGAAATATTGAGCCGAATAAAATTTTTATATACAACGTAGGCTACTAGTTTATTTATACAGTTCATGCATTATGATCAAGGAAATTTTCGAAAAGATCTACCAAAAGTTAATTTAATTTTAAACTTTTAGATGCATGTACAATGTGAAGTTATGTCTTAACTAAAAAAGCGCGGTGCTCTAACCCTTGTGAGACATTAAATTTAGTCGGTCACAGATTTTGGATGTTGACCGGTGCCCAAATAATAACCTTTCAAATGAATTCTTAAGTTAGACAACTAAACAAAACCCCCCATAATTTTAAAATTTTTCACAGTTTTGTTGAAAGTTGATTTTGAACAAATTATTGTTTTGCCTCGACAACATTATGTAAACACGAAGAAAACCAACAAACTTGTAAATACAGCAAACTACTTTTTATTAAGTCATAATAATTATTGTTTCTGTATTCCTTTATTGTAAATAAAAATTGATCGAAAGCATTTTTGTGTTGATTTGTGTCTTTTTTCGGTTACTTTATGGATATCGCGAATAATCGAGATAAATAATTGGTTAATGATACTGTTCATTAAAGCTAAAAATGAAGTAATCAATTCAAGCTGCTTTGAAATAAATGGTTATGCAGCTTACTCAATTTTAAACATAAAAAATTCTCATTTAAAAAAAAAAACTTCATAAACAAAAATATCTTACAATTATTTACAATCCAAAATGTACCGGTATCAAAAAAAAAAAAAAAAAAAAAAAAAAAATTCCGCTACACTTACTCGACAATTTTTATAAACAACTAGATAAATTTATTCTGTATCCAATATGTAAAACAAGAAGTGACATGTTAGGAAAATGCAAATAATAATAAAGTTTATTTGCAGTTATTGAAATTCCATTGTCAAAATGCGTAGTTGTATTTTTTTTTTTTTTTTTTTTTTTTTTTGAAAGATGAAGTATTCATTTATAAAATAAATTAAATTTTGAAGCACTGTTAGAGTGCGTAGTTTACGGCAGATGTTTTTCTTTAATTCTTTTTCG
The DNA here is from genome assembly GCA_034698085.1 of Polydesmus angustus. Lineage (NCBI taxonomy): Eukaryota > Metazoa > Arthropoda > Diplopoda > Polydesmida > Polydesmidae > Polydesmus > Polydesmus angustus. The sequence goes on from JAQGAY010000076.1 coordinate 27,556, forward strand.
GTTTGATGGTGGTTGATACAAAGATGAGTACATGTAAAGACTTTCACTTCCGCATAATAATGTGCTGTAGCCTACTCCTCCTATTGACATTTTGTACAAAATGTCGATAACACCCCCACTATCAATAACAATTGCCACTAGACCTTTTTTTCCGTTGTTGTTAATTAAAAATCTAAATGAAATGATACTCTAAAATCTAAAAAAAAATATATTTTCTGTTTTATGAGCAAAATTAAATAGCTTTTTCAACAGTTAATTGTTGGCGTTATTGTTTTGGCCAAACATCATTAATTTTTATTATAACTGTGCACACTAAACTTGACTAAAGGTTTAGTATTGTACCCGTTATGGTTTTCGATAATACGGTAATATTATTGTTCTTAACTTCTTCAAAGGAATGTAGAAGAGGTCCGAACGTCATTTCCCCAACAATCCCCTTTCGGCAGTTTTCCCCTCATGGCTTCATATGTAGGTTATTTCGACCGCGCATGCGCGCAGATAAAATTCTAGCCACCGTTCTTACATGAAGTTTTAAAAATTAAACTCTCTTATCATTGTAATCATGTATTAAAACGCATACAACAATGTGTAACATTTGATCCACTAACTTAAGCATCATTCGCGGTTTAAATCCAAACAGCGGTTGATTAAATAATTCACAATAAGCGTCGAAATAAACGGAAGATTGTTCAAAGGTATCAGAGATACCTGTGGAGCGCTGAAGGTTACCAAAAATCGTTCTCTGGCTTCCATTCAAATCCAACGTGAAAATCTTTCGCCTTTTACTAAAGATTTCCGTGGTTGGGAGCATTACAATGAGTCTATAGACCAATTTTTGGCCGTCCCGCTCATTGAGTGGGACAATTAACAAATGAAATTTCAGAAATAAAACATTTTACATATAAATTATTCTCTTGTTTGGCGTGTTGAGCCACTGTAGCAGTGTAGTAATTGCTGCAAGTTTTTTAAAATTTGCAACCCCACATCACACATTGGGTAATATTTCAAACTTGTTTCCAAGTTACTCGCTTGTGCAAGTGCAGTAGTTTGATGTGTAAAGTCCTTGGTTGGGCCTTCACCCTTTTCCCTCAACAAGAATACAATACAATGCATGTACAGGCACTGTAATTTGACCACGTGTTTGCGCGCTCAACGAAATTCCGTTTACTCTATGACAGACGCCGAGATCCCGCCGGCAAGTGCAAGTTGGATGGCGGTATAGTGGCATAATGGCGGCAATAGCTTTAACCTTCAAGCGTGATCGCGTTAACACGTGCCGACTCAGTGAAGGTCGCTCGTCATCATTAAATTGGAGATGCTGATTAATGTAAATATAAAATATTAATGGATTTTCATGAAAATTTTACTAGTTTATTTATTGTTTAAAACGTACGCTCTTTCGTAAACATGCTGCAGTATAATTGTGGTCCAGTGGTCCGGAGTCCAATAGTTCTACCGGTAGAACCGTTTCAGTCATCTGCCGCGCTGTGGCTAATTTCGTCTGCTAGTGCTATAATCATTCGTGGCGTCTCTTGATTTGAATGAAAGTTATTAGGTTTTCTTCTTCTTTTGAGAGAGCAGTTTGAAACATTCGGCATCGGATAAAAGTATCATTTTAAAGTAATTACATTTTTAATAAAACGCGGGTTGAGGTTAGGGATTGATAAGTGAGAAATCAGGGAAAGTTTGAAGCAGGCTGCAGCGGGACAACGCCATGCATGATGCAGCAGCTACTGAAGATTGGACAAAGGAAAATTGCATTTTGTTTCGGTAAATGAGTTCGCGCCTCGCGAGTAAAATTTTGTGTGTAAGACTATTGCTAATATACGGTTTAAAAAGAATTAATAAAGTTGTGAATATAAAAAACGTGCTGCGATTACATCCGAGTAGTCGGCCTTTGATCGACATTTACGTTTCGACGGTTTCGAATTGACAACTTGACATATATTAATAATTAAACGTGTATTGAGAGCGTCCACATTTGTAAACATACGTAAAAAGGTATAAGTTTGAAAGGTTAATAATAATTAATAAAGTAATTTATTTTCTAAACTATTTATTACACATTATTATTTTCAGTGTTCCAAGTTCTCGCGTTGCATCTATCCTCTCAATCAAATCAAACGTGATCGAAGCAACGTTGACTTTTACAGGAAATAGAAAGGTAAAATGTTATTTAAAAACTATTTGTTGAAATATTTTTTTATAAAGCAACTTTTTAATACAAAAAGTGCTGTGTCGAATGTTTTGTTGTAACGTTATGCTTTCTTACATTTCAGACATTTAAGAGTGATGTACCCATCTGAAAATTGATCAGCGCCTGAAATTGTAAGAGTGAGTCGAAATTTTTATTATTATAATATTAAGCAATACTAGTATAACTAATGTGATAATTATTGTACGAGCGCGATGTTATATTTTTGTTACAGTAAGTTTTCAGAAGTCTTGTTGAGTTATTATGCGTGATTTTTGTACATCTGAAGAGTCGACTTGAAAAAGTATTATTCGTCAAACTGAAGCATAATATTAATTTATAATTTACAGTACCGGTACTTAACAAATTTGCGCAACACAGGAGCTGTAATTATACGAATCTCACTTATCATTTTTTTACAAGTTTCTAATGTGTTTATGGGTATTTGTACATCATCAGTTATTTCCATGGTTATTTCCTTTGAAATTATGTGCAAAATCGAGAAATATTCTATTGTATGCAGTGGTATTTTATTTATTATGTACGGTATCTTTTCTTTAAAGAATTTTTGTGGGCGATTATAGGATGAACTTTGTATATTTTATTTATTTAATTGCACTTAAACTTAAAGACAACTGAAGAATGAATGCGAGAAAAAATTGATACCGTTATTATTTTAGCAAATTTAATAATGTGTGCATTTTTTAGAACCGGTACGGGGAATATTTCGTAAGTTTTCAGATTTTTTGTGAGACGTTAAAGTGTGAACTTTGTACATCAGTTAAGAGGATCAACCGGGCGATAGAATGAAAGAAAAATAAGTATTGATACTGTATATTAACATTTTTTAAATCAGTACCGTAATATTAATTACAGTACTGGCTGAGCTCATTTAATCCAAGCAAAGTCAGGTTTTCCAGGCAGACTAAATAGCTTACGTAACAATTAACAATCGAAAGTTCATTTGTCTTTTCTTCCCGGATTGTGTTGACACCCATGTTGGATCAAGTAAACAAATTCTCAAATTTTGTTCAAATTTTTTTTAAAGTGAGATTTAACAAGGAAGAAAACAGCTATTTAATCAGAAATAGCGAGTAGATTAATAACATTTATCATTTTTAGCGCAATTTCTCGCTATATTGACCTTAATAACGCATTATTAAAATATAGATTTTGTATTATAGAGTATGGAATGGAGGTGTGATTAACCGAGTTCGATAGGAGACTAAAAAAAAAATTCGGATTGTCATTGGAAGATTTAATAAAATATGAGCAGTATAAACGTGTGATCAAATCGGGCTAGTAAAAAGTGCGTGAATCAATGAAAAAAATTAACTATTAACTAGAAAAATTTATTAAAAACTTCAACAAGATGAGAACACATATAAACGAAAACGTTTTCACAGATTTAATCATGCCGATAGTGAAATTTGTCGAGCGATTGAACAGGCGTCATCCTCGCTACCTATATACAGCACAGTACATTCCTAAGGCGAAAATGTCCCCTTCACTTTGTAGAATCTAAAAAAAAAAGTGCTGGCATTTTTTTTTTTTTTTTTGACACCGCTACTCACTTTTATGAAACTCACAGATAACAATAAAAACAAGTCGAGCGATTTATTTATTTCTCGGCTTCGGAGAGAGAGAGAGAACGCGAATTGTTGTTTGATGAAAGAAATTTGAGTGAGATGATTGCCTTGGCTTTCACGATTTACGCGAAATCGGGGATGGGGAGTAAAATGGGTGCCTGGAACCTGCAGGCCAATCAGCTGATTAATTAATAAGAATTTTTTTAGAGGTACTCGATGACGTCACATTTGATGTTGGGGTGAAATGTGGGTGAAGCGGTGGCAGCGCTGATGACCGATCTGCTCGACGATTCGATCTCTTTTCGTCGTTTTTCGCTGATTTGTCTAGGTAAGGTCTTTTTGAAAGGGGTTCGAACACTGGGCGTCGTCACTGCCCGACCTCCCGAGGGGATATTAGGCCAACTCCCCACCGTGTTACATTCTTCGGTTTTACGTTCCTTCTTCGTCTTGCGATGCGAACGAACAGAACTGGAACCTGAAGAATTAGAATAATTATTTTACGGTATACTTATCTTGTTTTTAAACACCTGAAAACATTTGACATTTTCTGGTACTGTTAATGTGCTATGGGGGATTTCCATTTTGAAAAATCGCTTTTCAAGGCATAATAAACGATCAACAAATGTGATGTATTTATAAATGCGGTACTGTACATGGAATGTACGTGGAATTTAAGTGGAAAAAGGATAATTTTGTTGGAGAAAATAGTTTTTCCAGAAAAATTCTGTAGAAAATAGTTTTTCCAGAAAAATTCTGTAGAAAATAGTTTTTCCAGAAAAATTCTGTATAAAATAGTTTTTCCAGAAAAATTCGAAAGAAAAAAAGTTTCTGAAGGTTCTGAAGTACAATATGAAGATTCTGTGGAATTGCCCATTAAAAAACTTTCCCCAGCAAACTTTTTGAGTCTACATATTGTTTTCAAAACAGGTTCCCATGACACAACACTGTAGGCTTACCAATTTTTTATGAGTACCGGTAGTGTTATTAATTTTTGCTCAAAAACTTAAATTTATTTGTTAGTTTGAAAATTTAATGTGTTGATAATGTTCCGTTGCAACTTATTGCAACGAGTTTTCTAGATTCACGAGTGTTTAAAAGTTTTGTGATTTTTTTTAAAGAGTTTACTCGCCGTTTCAATATTTTTGTAACAAAGCTATTATTTTCTGAGTATTTTTTTTTTAGTGCTAAGTACGTTTTTTTTTACTGTTTTTAGTGCTTAGGAGATTTTTTTTTGCGTGAGTTGCACGTGAGCTTTTCTTTGGAGTGCATCCCCGAGCAAAACGTCTCTCGATTTCGTTTAAGATTTTGATTTAAAATTATTGCAAAATCCAAGACTACGTTTCTAACCTTCCGCAAAATGGCGTCTTTTCAATCCCATCGGTTTATAGCCTTTTTTCCCCCAGCTGAAAGCTCTTCGTAAATGTAAAGTCGGGCTTCCGTTCCCCACCGTAAAAACTAGAATCACGTAATAAAAATGCTTTTTGAGATGCCATAAAATATAATGTATACCGATATAGATTTTTTTTTATTTCTACTCCTTTACCTGTGTAAGAATATCCTGATTTTTGTTTTTCTTCCTTCTCGTCTTCGGACTCGGACGAACTAGTCTCGCCTTGGTCGCTCTCGCCGTGCTCGACCAAAAGCGTCGGCAGCGGATCGAAAGTGCTGGGCTCTAATATAGGTGGTGGCGCTACCGCTGCGGCCATTAGAGTCGCTAAATGAGACGGGAACAGCGCTAGAGATTGTTTCCTAAAAATAGTTATTGAATAAAAAAAATGGTGTTTACGACATAGTATTTTTTTGAAATAGTTTGAGAAACCTTTGAGATGGACCAGCAGTGTCTAACGTCGTGAGCGTCGGCATCTCTGTTTCTATTGGCGATGAACTCATTGATACAAATGAATCTTCGTCTCGGTAATTACCTACGAAACGTTAAAATAATTATAATTTTCTAATTTAAAAATGAATGAATTCTTGATATAAAAGTAAGTTTTAACTCGATAGAAAAGTTTATTTTATAATACATCGTGGGTTACTCATTAACTATTTGGTACTGTAGTTAGTTTATTATAATTACTACGTGAACTAATAAATAATTCAAGTTGTAGGCCTAATTATTATTTAAGGTAGTAATGGAATAGTTAATTTTTACACGATGTTTATTAAATTTGTAGGGCATTGACTATGATTAAATTGTAAATTATTTGTTTTTTTAACTTTCGGTTGGTGGAGTTCAAGGCGTAAAACCATATATACCTAATTCTGTTTTTACACGAATTTGAAATAACACGGTTTCAAAATAAAATTTAAAAAACACGGTTTTTTAACCAATTTCAAAAATATTTTTTGCTTATTTTGCGAATTTTACAACTTTTTTATACCTTTATTTAAGTAATAATGACAATTTGACTATACTGTATGTATTTTTCGGTAGCCCTTATATAACGTCACAGAATTTCCCCATTACTTTTTTTACACGAACTTTTTTTACACGTACTTTTCAGGAACGTATCCCCCGTGTAAAAACAGAATTGGGTGTACTCTACATGTTGTTGTTTTTTTTTTTTTTTTTTTTGCGTTTTTTGCATAAAGGGTTAAATAAAAAATTTTGATTAAGTTACAACAGGTACCGTATAATTTTGGAAAAGTTATGTCGCGTGATCTACAATTTTGCTACCCCAGATTTGAAAATCTCGTTTGATGTAAGTTTAATAATATTCCAATATCGGGAGGTTTTTATGTATTTTACCGCAAAATTTAAGTAAGGTATTTTTGGTATTTTATCGCATATAAAACCACGAGCCCAGGTTTTTGATGTTTCCTTGGAGCAAATGATATAAAGAGCGTATTTTGAAATCTTTTATCAATTCAGTTCATCCTACACATCTCTTCTCTCCATCCCCCATCACTCGATCATAAAAGAACAGATATCCTACTTACTTACCCGTACACACTATTGGATATTTCTCTTTAAAAGATAAACAATGGTGTTTATTGTGGTAGCAGTAGCACCCTACCTCTGATTCGCTTTGACGTCACGGTGAGTGACGTACGCTTTGTTTTCGACCCGATCGACGACGTTCCGAATACGCTGTGGACACTCTCTCCCAGCTGCTTCAACAACGCTTGCAGTTCGAGATCTTTCTGTAAATGACAAAGAATTTAATTAAAATTAATGGCCTTTTCCATTTCGCCTTAGTATTATTTTTTTTTCTTTTGCTTCTTCTTCCTTTTAACGCGCTCGTTCTTTTGAGTTTTGGGGTTTTCTTTAAACCGAGTTTAGATTTTTCCTCGGTTTATCGCTCGCACAGCAATTAAGAAAAATCTCGTTTTCCGGTGTAGAGAGTGCGTGTGTATTTGTAAATGAGATTGCCGAGCTAACAATTGGAGCGTAGCTGATAAAAGAAAAAGTTTACATTTTATAACTTTACCTAAATAATTATTGCCGTAAAATCAGCGGCGGATTTCCAAATTTTCCGCACTGAGGCCAAAAGGTTTTGGCCGCCCCTTGATTTTTTCGCGAAATTTTGTTGATTTTATTACGAAATTTTTTTGATTTTTTTGCAAAGTTTTGTTGATTTTATTACGAATTTTTTTTGCGAAGTTTTGTTGCTTTGTTTGCGAATTTTTTTTGATATTTTTCCACATTTTTTTTACATTTTTTTTTACATTTTTTTTACATTTTTTTATATTTTTACAAATTTTTTTTTGCGACATTTTTTTGATTTTTTCCGTAATTTTTTTGATTTTTTTGCGAAATTTTGTTGATTTTTATGCAAGATTTTTTTGATTGTTTTTTTTTTCGCTTTTGGTCGCCCCTAAAATTGCGCCGCTCTGAGTTCCTGGCCTCCCCTTGCCTATTTAGAAATCCGCTTCTGATAAAATCGGGAGAAAATTTTTGGGAAGACTCCGGTAACCGTATAAAATAGAGAAACAATTTCCCCGCCTTCTCTTTACCAAATGGTTTAATAAAATGTTAAGTTGAGGATGACGAAATAGACGGTTGAAGAGAAAATGTAAAAATCGATAAGCAACAGCGAGCATTCTCTTACGAGGTGTATTTTTTTTTTTATCTTTTAGCCTGCATCATTCACTTCGACCAACGCAAACTTTATTATAGGCCCCTATAGCTTCTTAACCTCAAAAAACTTTTTTTTATTTTTTTTATTTTTTTTTTTGTATTATTCAATGTAATCGTTTTAAGCCTATCAGTGTCATCTAGATTTTTCGCTCTCTTTATTTTTCCCTACTCTCTTCTCGCAAACTTGTAATCTCTTTTTCTTCTTCTTCTCCTCCGCGAAAGGTCCCTTTTCACTTCACGTCAACATCTTAATTGACATCTGGCAAACGCAAAAAAAAAAAAGGAATCGACTTACCTTATCTGCATAATCGAGTTAAGTTACTCGCAGATTTGTCTCAGCAACAGCGGCGAAATATTTTTGAGAGGAGAACTGGGTACCCGTGGTGACATAGTAACGCTAGTCGGAATGCGTAATGTTTAGCGAGTGTGAAGTAGTAATACGGTTTGGTCGCGCGTATGTCCACGGTGATGGTTGGTGGGTTAAAGACAGGAGGGGGACGAGCGCGCAATTTGTAGCGGAAGTTATTTTTGTTTTCGAGTCACGCGCTCACTGTCTGTCCGTTTTAATTTCCTTTTCCGGCCTTTGTTGGAAGACTTTTGACAACACTTTAGGCTACTACGTGGATAGAAAGTTAGCTGCACTGTTTGGGGATTTTTTTTTTTTTTTGCTTTTTTTTTTTTGAGAGGCCCAATTCCACGCTCGTTAGATAAGAGCTAATGCTCGAAATTCGTTTTTGGAAAATTCAATTTTAACAAAAGCGATAAAAAAATGATGAATTTGTAAAAGTTGGCTCGAGAAAATTAGTACTTGTATTATCACTTTTTTTATTAATATAGTGGAGCTCTAATATTCGTTCGCAACAATATTCGATATTCGTCGTGTTTTTTTTTGTTCAATATTCGTCGTGTTTTTTTTTGTTCAATATTCGTCGTTGATTCAATATTCGTCACACCTTTGACGCCACTTTAAGTCAGTTGATCGTCATTTTTAGTGGGAATTTTAAAAATCTTAGCAAGAAAAACAAAAATTGAAAATTTTTTTTAAAAAAACGAGTGCTAATGAGTCGTTTAAAAATGCTAATAAATCATTAGAACATTGAGACAAGTAAATATATGACAATATTAGAGCAATATTAATTGATTAATAAGTTATTAATAAGCAATTAAAATATTTTGGCAAAGATTTCTGGGTTAATTGGGTTTTTCTCATGTTATTCCTATGGGAAAAATTTATCTAATATTCGTCAGATTCGTTATTCGTCAATTTCTCTGGAACGGATTAATGGCGAATATTGGAGTTCCACTGTATTGTTTACTTAAAAAACTTTAAAGAAAATTTATTTTGCGATGCGCAAAAAAAAGAAATGTTTGCGCAATCAGAATTTTCATTAATAATTTTTTCAACTCGTATTGTGGGAAAATTTACGAAAAATATTTATAGGCTTGATTAAAGTAGAGCTACGCAAAAAGAAAAAAATTGGTATAAAAAGTTAAATTTGCAATACAAATAGAGCATTTGAAAATTTGATGGTATTTTTGAGAAATTAAAAAAAAAAAAAAATAGCAAATAAGAACCGGAACAATTAGTTATCTGAAGCCTTGCAATACCGGTATTTTATTAATACTTTCGTATTAAAATTGAATTTTTTTTTCTAGATAATTGAGTTCATCGAGCCGGAATTGGCAGTTTTAAAAACTTTCAGACTATAAAAATACTCAATAGCAATTTCTTTTTTCTTTTTTTTTTTTGGGGTTGCGGCAACAATGTAATGCTGGTTTGAAAACAATAGCTTTTAAATTGTAAACAAATTGTTATTTTTAAGGGAAGCGTTTAATCCATACAGGGTTAACTCGTAAAAGCCGATAGTGGGTTCGAATTAAGATTGAAATTTGCGAAGGTGTGAAATGAGCGCGGGCGCATCGCGTAGTTTTCGCTCGATAGAACAGTAAAATATCTCTTGTCAGCAGTTAACCACACCGAACATGTACTAATAAAAAGTTTTACGCTCTGTTTGAGTGATAAAACTTAGTTGGAGTAGACATTTGAAGAAACCAACGCCATATGGTGTCCATCCTCAACAGAGCCATAAAAGCAACTACGATGTACATGTACAGTACACTACTGGAAGTTCAAGTACAAGAAGAAATGGAGGGACACAAAACCAAACACTCGCACACACCAAAAAAAAAAAAAAAGGAAAATACTAAACGATTGATGCCTATTTTTTGTCGTTCCCTCATTTTATCGCGATGCCATTTCAATTCTTTAACATCCTTCAGCTTTTTCCCCTTTCGCACCGCGGCGCGAGTATTCGAGGTTTTCCACTTGAACTTATCGATTTCCCGACAATTTTATTTACTCCTCTCGTTGCGCCCATTTGTAGCCTCTCACTATTTCTTTTTTTCTATCTCTTTTCTTCGCTGCTGCACTCCCCCACCTTATTTTTCTTTATTTTTTTTTTTTATTGATAACTCAAATGGCTCCACACTCACTCATTCCTCGTCAAGTGTTTACATATAATAGCATGCGCAAATACACGTGTTATTTGAGGGTAAGGTGTTGTATATAGGAATGCATCGCGCTACTCACTTCACGTAAGGTCTTTCGGCACTTTTGATTTTCCTCTTGCATCACTTTCATCTGGTCGCGAAAGTCGCTGGAACCCTCGAACGAATCGCTTCTCTTTCTGCCTGAAGGCTTAAATGTGGTCCTCGAACGTTTGTCACTTCCGCTCGGGTTTCTCTTCAATTCCACCAACTGTTTAAGAGACAACACGCACACAAGAAAAAAATTATGTAAGAACAGTGTCAAAACGCTCTCCCCACCCACGTTTTATCGCCGTTCGGGAAGGGAGTTACAATGGGGAATTAACGTCTCAATATTATCTAACTTTTTACATTTGAACGCGACAAATAAAAAAAATTTGCTTGACGTAAATTAACTAAGTTTAAAGTCAATCTAACGACTTAACGCAATGATTCTATTTATTTTAAGATTTAGTTAAATAGGGATCATGTTTTATAAGGAGTTTCTCTATTACGTCTAGATATTTTTACGACGTAATATGTTTTTTTTTTCCCGGAGACATTTGATAGTCAATTTAATGGTAAACAGACATGATAAATACCTTCGGGACGAAGACTAGACACAGCGTTGTCGTCGAACAAAACAAGATGAAAGCGGAGATGAGGATGAAGGCGGCGTTCTGCTGCTCCGACATGAGATAAGAGACGGCGGCTCCCATCACGCACATGATGACCACGTTGTATACGGACATCCCGATGTACTTGGAGTCGTTTAAAGCTGGGATGCTCACGTGACGCGTCTCCCAGGCCAAAAAACAGCCGATTACCTACGCGGAAATTATTAAATTTTGGGTTTGAATCTTGGCAATAATTATAGGAAGAAAGAATATGATTTGTTAAAGTTTACCATGAGCAAGCCTTTGTATGCATAGACAGCCACCATAAACGCGGTCATTTTATTACTTTTACAATATTCCATTTCTGGAATGATGAGCAAATCTTCATTGGATGGGTGAACCTAAAATAGATGGCGGAAAATAAAAGCTGATTTGTTTTGAAAATGTTTTGATTTGGCTTTTAAAATTGTTACAATATCTTATTTTTTTTTTTAAAAAAAAGGAAATTTAGGTTTAAGGTAGCTATTTCTTCACTTGTAGTTTTCAATTATATAAATATTAAAAATTGTTTACCTGAGGCGGGAGAGTTTTCGTCTCTCTGTAAAAAGGGTCTACGACTTGCCACGTTGTCATAATGGCGACATCCACTACCACCAATATTCCAACAATGATAAATAATTGATAGTCTTTAATCACCTGTATTTATTCAAAGAACAGAAACGGTAGCGGTTATTTATTTACGTGTATTTTTTTGAACGAGCGTATTAAAACTGACTTTTTTGTTGAGCTTGATATTGGTAAAAATGGCGTGAACTCTCCACGTTTTACTGAACATCGAACCGAAGGCTAGTGTGAAGCCAGCCATTAATACCCAAGCTCTAACCTAAGAAAAAGAAGAAACCAACAAATTTTTTTTTTTTCGTTTATGATAATATGATAAGGAGAGTCACGTCCATCAAGATAATATAAAATGATATCGGTACCGTGCAGATGTAAGGAACCGATTGCACGCTGACTAATTCGCTGTCCAAACCCAGAAGTATAATGCTGGCGTAGATGAGCATACAACCAATAATAATCAAATTGTTCAAGTAAGGGCTGGACATCTTGATGTACCTAGGTGAAACGAGGATTTTCAAGTCAAATATTTTAAAAGTGCGTGGGGGAGCGTTTGAAATTGGATGGGTAATTTTTTTTTTTATGGTTTTTTTTTAAAAAGTTGTAAGCACCTGTGATTTCGACAGCGAATGTTAATGGCCAGGAAAATGATGGCCACCAAGATTCCCAAAGAGGCGACTGAAGCCAAAAAGGCGTAAACTGGAACACTGACTCGATAACGTTCAATCATTCTCACCGTTTCGGCTCTCGGTGGCGAATTCCCCCGCCACTTGATGGCGCTCCCTTTGCTCAAATCCAATCGCGAATTGATCCCGTCGTACTCGCCAATTTTCTCCTCTTGGCCATCTGACAAATCAATAAGTAGGCTACAACAATTGTCCATCTAATTGACCGATTTGGAAAGCTAAATTGTTCTTTTATCACACGCTTGATTTGTACGGGTGTTTGGAATGGGTTAGGCGGTGGGGTACTTTTTTTTTTTTTTTTTTTTTTTAAAGAAAAACTTTTTACTATTTTTACTTACTTTGAAATTGTTTCAGCAAGATGTATCCTTGTCGGTCGTTGTTGATGAATTTTACCGGCCCCTTTAAAAATATCAATAAATGTCTGGTCAGTATCATGTTTGACTTTCTCGTTCGTGTCAAATTTGTTCGTCCCTTTTTAGTCTAATTTTGACGGCGTTTGATATCGCCAACTAATTAAAATACTCGACCAGACGTGAATTCATGATCTGTAATGACGCCGCGCTATTTACCATATCTAGTCCGAAATAATATTGATCTGAATGACGTAAAACAGACGCAGTGATTAACGAGAGAGCTTAAAACATTTGCTCGCTTTTTGAAATTTATGCCTGCACGGTTTGTTATTTTATTATTTTTTTTTTGTAAGTTTATTTTAAAGCGGAAGTTATTAATACGACGGTTTAGCAAAGCTTGAAATACGGTTGGATAAAAGCAGAAATATAGGTATAATACCAGGTGTCCGAAAAATAACACTACAACTTGTAAGAACGTGTCACTAGTGACTAGACGATAATCAATAAAAAAAAAAAAAACTTCCGTCAGCTATTAAAAAAAAACTATCAACCATAAAAATTTAAAAATGGTGCCATTTTACAGAGAAACTCAGAAAGTTTTTTCTATAAAAAAATAATTTCTTAGTTACTTCAAAAAATATAAATAAAGGTTAAAATTCAAAAATTGACGTTTTTCAGAAATAAAATTTTCCATGCACAAATTTTTTGTAATATACGGTATTAAAAATTTTTTTTTTAAAAAAAAAAAAGATCAATTTTTAATAAATTGTTCTAAAGGTATTAACGATTGTTTTTAGCAATATTTTGTCAGTTACATTGTTTTTTAATTGCTGTTACATTTTTCTTTCATTATTACGTTGTTATCACAGGATACGATTACGGTACTGCTATGAGAGTGAAAAGTAACTTTTTCAATTTTTTTAATTTTTTCTAAATTTACTAAGAAATTATTTTTATACATGTACACAAAAAACTTTCTGAATTTCTGTGTAAAATGGCATCATTTTTAAATTTTTATTTTTGGTAATTTTTTTTAATAGCCGACGGAAGTTGTAGTGTTATATTTCGGACACCCGGTATAATTTTTTTTTAACAACACGACCATTCAGTAAAGCACACACAAATTATTATTCTTGTCCAATTGGTGTTTCGGCTATGTTTATGGGTACATGCTAATTTTAATTGAAGAAAAAAAAACGCGATTATTTTAGTTATATTTATTACGATGAAGCGGCGTTAAGCGATGCAGATTGCATAAAGTTGATGTTCGCGATTTGAAATATTTTAGTTAACTGATCTAAAAATAAACAAAAAAACTTTCTTCTCAAATTTTTTTTTTTAGATTTTTGACATTACAAACGCGCGTGGAATGTTAAGGGAAAAAACTCTACAATGTCAGGAAATTAATTAGCTAGAGAAAAAAATAAATAATTATTATTATTATGAGAAGAATCTTCGCATAAAAACAAGATTTTTCATTCATTATTAAAATTCTTTTCTAACTCGGTGAATTATATTTTTTTCTCGTTCTTTTAATTACTTCAAGCTGTAAGGTAATCAAATTTCTTCCCGTATTTTTTTTTTTTTAATACCGTTACGAAATTTTAGCGAGACGTTGTTTACGAGTTTAAGGCAAAACCCCCACTAATTTGCTAGCTCCGCATCTGTTTCTATTGATATTTTAAAAGTGTTGCGGTAAGGTTGAAAAATCGATGTGCATTATGAGAAAAAGTTAATGCATTTTTTTTTCCCATCCATTTTCTCTCTTCAGAATGCAACCCTCTTCCCACCTGAAATTCTCCCCCACTTTCAGAGAGCACCTTGATTTTTAGTGAGTGCTTGTAAGTTGTAATGCGAACTTAAAGGCTCGCACTCGCGTCGAAAAGGCGGTGAAAATGTCTTGTTTACTTAATAATTTATGAGCGAGTATGGTACCCCCCGATATGATTGCCACTAATCACTCTTGCCATCCATTTCAAGTCGCATGGGATGTGATCTGTGAACGAAAATGGTGGACCGCGCTCTCTCGTTTACTTTCTTGTACATGTATATGTTTGTTTTTAAAAATGTATTTTCTTTTAGATTTAATAACGATATTTTTTGGAGTAATCGATTTTTTTACGGTAATTATTTCAAATCCCGATTGGGGGATGATAATAATTGTGTGTGCAAGGAGCAAAATGTATGAAAATACAAACGGGCGATTAGCATAAAATAATTGCATAAATTATTTATTTCGGAGGTTGTGTATCGGTTATTCACGCGGAATTTAACGAAATATTTCTGTCGCATTACGTTTGGGAGCGTTCAACTCCCGCGACCGTGCGAGATTGGAAAATATTCGCGATTTAAGCTAATATACTCTCGTACATGCGCGCGCGCGGAAGTAGATTTTTGTGGTATTACATGCGCGCAAAAGTCCACTATTATCGCCGGATTTTTCCGTTTCGCCGTTAAGAATATTATTTAAATCTTGGAAATGAACTTAGCGGCGAAAATCGAACTGGTTCAAATGTAAGCTTATTAGCTTGATTTTATGGGATTTTCGGAAACTCTCTATAAAATAAATACCGGGTGGCCGAAAAGTAAGGATCCAACTTCCACCCGCTATTAAAAAAAACCTAGCAAAGATAAAAAGTTAAAAATCGTGTCATTTTACAGAGAAACTTGAAAAGTTTTTTTTATAAAAAAAATAATTTCTTAATTAATTCAAAAAATATAAAAAAAAGTTAAAATTCAAAAAATGAAGTTTTTCGGAAATAAACTTTTTCATGCTAAAATTTTTTTTAGAGAATATTAAAAATATAATTTTTTTTTCAAAAAAAGATAAATTATTCAAGAAGAAATAATATTTTGATATTATGAATTTTTTTTCAAAAATTTGTACATTTAAAATTACGCAAGTTTGAACGCTCTCTAAGCTGAAAAATGAATGTCATTGATGCAGCTGGGCGCATTTACCACTTTTGAGACACACAAATTCAACTATAATTTAGAACTAGTAATTCTAAATTATTTTCATTTCGAATGTCTGTAGCAATGCTTTATTATTTACATTATTTTTTAATTGTTGTTGTTATCACAGGGTAGTACTGCTCAAATTAGTGTTAAAAGTAACTTTTTCCATTTTCAAATAGCTAAGAAATTCGTTTTTACACAAAAAAACTTTCCGAGTTTATCTGTAAAATGACACCATTTTTAATTTTTATTTTTGCTAGTTTTTTTTTAAAAGCAGTTGGAAGTTGGATTCTTACTTTTCGGTCACCCGGTACTGTAACAGTATTGATTTCTTTTTTTTTTTTTTTTTTTTTAAAACCTGAATTTGAATGCTGAATTAGCTTTTATTTATTGCTAATTTAGTTAGAATTTAAATTTGATTACTCGTATTTTCGAAATAAATTTGTTTTAGAAATGATTGCGCAGCTATAAAAGGAAAATTTGAATCAAGATACTAAGTAAAACTTATTATTGTAATTTAAAAGTTGTTAAAAGTCCGAGAAAGAGTTTCCAATCTAAATTTAAATACTCATTTCGAATGAATAAAAGTAAAGGGGTTATCAAATTTGGCTTTTAGTTAAGAAAGGTAGATGTTAAAATGCTTTCCTATTCTTCATGCAAATTAACGTAGTAATAAACTTAAAAATTTGCCCGTATTTTTCGTCGGTAAAGATAAAATGGAAACAAAATGTTGCGGATGATACTATATATCCTTTATAAAAATTATTATATTCAGCTTTAGTAGTCGAAAATTTCCTAGTCTTTTCGAGCATAAAACAAAAATGAGACGTCATTATGCAAACTAGCGTAAAGACAATGCTCTTGAAATATTCATGCTTAAGAAAAAGAAGGGAGGGGAAATGATATTTGATACGCGCGCGCAAAGCTCACGTCTCGCCGTTGCTACGTTACTTTGAAATAAGTATACATGTACCGAGGAAGAACAGTACCGGTACACAAGTGTAGTAGAGTGGAGAAAATTATTAAAAAGAATAAATAAGGAGGTGAAAACAATATGATTGCTTTACTCACCGTGACTCCTTCAAAAGATGTCTCGGCCAGAGCTTGCAGAAACATTGCTCCCCACGTGGGGTCTCGGTACCTGAAGTCTCGGAGACTAAGGTTGGCACCGGAACCACTCTCCCGCAGTTTCTCATTTACCGAGCGAATAGCTATGGCCACCGTCCACATCCCGTCGTAAGCGTAACCGTGGAAACGAGAGTACGAGTCTTTTCTCAGTCGGTCGTAATGTTGCTGGTATTGTTTCGCCGTCTGTTGGGTTGCACGTGCCGGGATTTCAAATATAACGTCAAATTTAGGTGTTTGTGTATTTTTTTAAAGAAAGGTGTTTACACGGATTTACACACGCGCATGCGACTTTTATCGAAAAGCTCATTTTACGAGACGTAACGGGGATTGGGAAAATACTGATAGAAGTGTGTTTTGGCTGACCGCTATTGTAGTTGGAGCTATCGTTTGGGAATTTAAATTACTTTTCGCACGTTTCATAATTATTATCTTTTTAAGGTAAAAATGGCTGCTCAACGCTTAAAGGAAAGCAGAATTAAGTGCGGTTTTATGGTGTTTCACTGGAGCGTGTTTTTAAACACGAGAGGACATTTGAGTAAATTGATAAATTTAATAACGAAGCAAAAACCAATTGTAAGAAAAGTGTTTCGATACTCATACAATGACAAATATTTTTTTATGCGGGAAAAAACTTTTATTCGTAAATTTTACGGGTGTACTTTTTTAAAACTGCCATAACCTAAATAACGAATTTCAAAGAGAGGTGGATTTTGTTTGTTGTTATTACGTTAATTAAATATTTTTGAAGTTCAAATACCCAAAGTTTTAAGGAATTTTTATAATTAATAAAACGTGTCAAATGCACTTTTTTTTTGAATAAAGTGAGAGAAATCTATTAAGAGTGTGTGCGATTTGCTTCGTTGTTGATTTCTCAAGAGCAATTAAAAATAATGGTCTTTTTGAATTTGGCTTACGGTTTAATAATAAATCATTAATCGCTTTCCAATTAAAATATTTGGTTGTATTGAACTTTTAACTGAAGTTTTCATTGAATTTACAGGCTATTTGTTTATTATTATTTTTTTAATTTTTTTTAAAGAAAGAAGCAAATTGAAATCGGCCATTATTTTTGATATTTAATTTCTTGACCTTTTCATTGATTTATTCCACCTTGTTTGGTCGCACCCACCAAGGTCGTTCCCACAATAACGCTAGATATCGAACGTTATTGTGCATTTTAACGGGTAATAATAATAATTTTAAAGCTTCTCTTCTCATGATAACTAATCCGCGGGGATGAGCGTATAAAAATGGCCGGGGGAGGAGTTAGGTTAACCAAAAATAGAAAATTTGCGTTTTTCCGGCGCGAAAACCGTCAGAGTAGCGCGCCTCTTTGATGAGAGAGAAAGAACGTTGCTACGCGCTAAGACTATAAAAAAAAATTTGCGGTATAAATGAAGAAATGAACCCATGCCACAACAATAAAATTAATGTCATCGATTTTGTTTATGAACGAGTTCTGTTGCTATTTGAATTGAATTTGCACCAGTTTCAATACTCGTGTTGTTCTGTTTTCTTTAAATTTCGTTAATGACAAAATTTTTTCAACCGTGGTATTGTCATGCGCGTGCGTAAATTGACGTTGTAAATGTGCGTGTGGCTTACCTGTCCCGAGTATGTTTTGACGTCATTAGTTCGCAAAGGCAAAAGGTCAGTGGCGATGTAACCTTCCAGGGCTTGGATTAGTTCTTCCTGTTTACACGAGAGGCTGGAATCTTCCGTCTTCCACCACTGACTCTTGTACATAGACACTATAATCCACTGATAACGACGGCCGTACATCGACAAACGATAAGCCTAAGCAAATAAGAAAACGGGAAAAGAAAAAAAATTGGAAAACGGTGGTTTTTTGATTTTTTTTTTTTTATTATTGATCGTTAAATGGTTAAAAACAAATGATATTTTTTTATATACCTGACAAAATATTTTGCGTGCCCATTTTTCTTCGAAGTTTCCCAAGATTATTCGAACGTCGTGATCCTTTTTTATTTTAAATTTTATTATTTTTTTTTAAGAGTAAAATGAAAGTTAGATTTTATTTTAATTAACGAGATTTGAAATGAGAATATGCCTACTTTGAGCTTTTTTAAACTGGTTTCGATTTCGTCTGTAAAGCTTTCCGTTGTTCGGATTCGAATGCCGGCGTCGTCTAGGTCGTTTATTAATTTGTTATGAGCCTGGTAAATACAATTTAATTTCAGTCATTAATTAACACACAAAACACGTTTTTTTAAAAAAAAAATCGTTCTTTTAAGATGAACGAATTTTAATATTTGAAAAAAAAAAAAAAAATAAATATGATATTTTAACTTTAGAATTAAATTAACAGTACAGACATTAATTTTTGCTTTAATTTGCGTAATTAATTAATTAATTAAAATAATACAGTATTATGCAGTTTTGATTTAAATGTTAGAGAATACATTGGGTATGAAAACATTGTAAAAATTTTTCCCACTGATTACATCTTGGATTTTAAAATGAACGAATTTTAATACTGTATTTGAAAAAAAAAATATATATATACCTGTATGATATTTTAACTTTAGAATGAAATTAACAGTACAGACATTAATTTTTGCTTTAATTTGCGTAATTAATTAATTAATTAAAATAATATTATGCAGTTTTTATTGAAATGTTAGAGAATAAAATGAAAAGTTTGAAAAGGACTACAGTATGAAAACATTGTAAAAATTTTTCCCACTGATTACATCTTGGATTTTATTTTGGGTATTTTGGCAAATTTTATTTAGCTTTAATAAAATTTGTAAACAAATTGGTTTTCAAAAGTAAATTTGGCTCATTTATCTAAAGTTAATAATTTTAATTAAGTAAAAACATGTCTAGACTTGGTTCTATCGTCTGCAAACATTATACGCATCACACTCGACGTAATTTAATTACTTTTATTGCGAGTCAATAAAAATTTTCAAAAATCCAAAAAAAAAAAAAAAATAAATAAAATCTAGAAAAAACTTGAACGTTGTTTATTTGAAATTCAGGCAAACATTGTAACGCGATAGGACCGTTGCTATGCATGTACTACGTTGTATCGAGTTTTTGTCCGTGATTTACGTTAGGGATAAGTGAGGATAGGGTTTACTCGAGCATATCAGACAGCCAGTGCGCAATCAAGGAACCACGTCTTAGCACTCGAAGCATCTAGAATTTCGCTGTCCATCACTCATTTATGATAATGGCTTAGTTTCATGTTAGCTATTTTTTTTAGGATTAAATATATCTAAATAACGCGCGTTTAGCAGAAATATAGATCAGTTTGATCCGCTTATTTGAAAGACTATTTTTTTTATCTCTCTCTAAACATGTTAGAGTGAGTGACTTGGGTGATGACTTAGTAACTTGTTTTCTTTGTTGGCTATTGATACGTCGGCGTAATTATCCTATTTTCTGGCTGACCAGATGTTTACGATTGACTAAATCGCTCGTATTAAGTGATTTGCAAGCAAGAATGCGCTTTATGTAGCGAAGATAATGGAGACATTAATTAGGTTAATTAACATAAAATCGGATTTGTTTTATCGCATTATTTTTTGACAAGTGACAATTTATAATATTTAAAAGAGCAAAACAGTAATTACTTTTGCGGCTAATTATTATAACTGGTAAGCCTATTAAAAAACCATAATACAGTATACTTCGCCATCTTTGTAGGACCATAGCGTAGGACATACTGTATTCGCGAATAATCCGGGGAGGAAAGAAAACTTATAGGGTCTTCACGGAACTCAGCAAATTTTTAAAAAGCGAATAAATCAGTTAAATTTTAACGGAAATGCATTATTTTTTTAATATTTACATTCATCGACATCTCACATTTAATTATAAAAGACAATTTTTGGAATATGTTCTCTACAACTGAGTCGGCACGTGTAAACGTGCTCACGCGCTCACTTTGACGGTTAAAACTTTTGCGGACTTCCAGCTTGCTGCTGCCGACTGCATCTCGGCACGTGCCGGCATCTATCATAGGATTAATGCAAGTTTTCTCAAATTACCTCGAGTGCTTTAATACGTGCCGACTAAGTTTTAGAGGTCATATTCTAAAAATTGTTTTTTATTATTAAATGTAAGATGTCGATGGATGTAAATACTAAAAAAAAAATAATACATTTTTGTTAAATTTGAATGATTTATTCATTTTTAAAAATTTGCTAAGTTCCGCGAAAACACTATATTTTATTTCCGGGTAGTCAAACTTTTAAGCAATAAAACAGATAACCAAAAAAAAAAAAAAAAGACGATAATCTTGAACATACTTTAATAATAAAAACGTAAAATGAAATATAAAGCCTTTTTAAAAAATAAAAATACTTTAAAAAATATTTTTGATCTTTTGAATTGTGCTGGTAAAGCTTTGCTTTTACCGGTAAGTGCAGATTATTGATTATCTGAGTGGGGGTTTTTTTTGTTAAGATTTACCAAATTAACTGAAAGTGAATTGCTTCCAAATGTTTTCAATTTTTGTAAACTCGTATTTCAAATACTTATATAATATTTCAAATTCGGTACTACAGTACCGGTATCACCTAAACACACCGTTGAAAACCAAACAAACATAAAAAAAAATTTGCATAAAATAATTATACTAACTGACTTTTTTTAATGCATTTTTGATATTCTTTCTAGCTCGAAACTGTCTTTTCATTTAGGTACCCGAATTTTATTTACGAAAAAGCTTTGCGAATGAACTTTTAATACCGATACCCGTGATACTGAATAATGATAGTACAGTATATTATGCACGGTAGTAACCCGATATGTTTATAGCTGGTTGAGTGTGAGAAAATGAGACTGGCGTTATAATTATTACGCTGTCATTAGCACACACACACACTTTGATGACCTCACTTAGAATTCTATTAGCACGTATTTTCGCATTTCTCTCGCAATTCATTAAATTTCTAACGAGGACGCGGAGAGAAGAAGCGGCGAGATTTTCTTTATTCATGAGATGCATCTTTCGCCTTGAACTTGTGTGTACTGTATATATAAAACACGTGTTTTTGGCGTGCAAATGCGAGTTTGCGTGCAGACAGACTAATGTCAACGGGGGGAAAAGCAGATTGGCTCTGAGAATGGAAAAAAAAAAAAAAAGGTGACTGATTTGTGCGCCAACTCGGTTTGCCTCAAAACGGGGGAATTGTTCATTGTTGGAATGTGACAGGCGTTGACCGAAGCGAGAAGTCTCTTTTCCAGACACTTTTCTCGCTATTTGTCGACGGATAGTACAGTAATAACGAGTGCCATTCATGAATTATGTCGCATCTTTCGTGGAGCGGTAAAACGAGAAGTAAATAGGGAGGTGAATCACGATTGTTAACGGGTTTAGACCTAATAATTATTAATAAATTAACGCTACAATCTCAGCTACAATCATTTCTAGCGTTAAATTAATACTCCCGACGACGTTGTAGTTGCAATTAAAAGTGATATAATAAATATTGCAAACGTGTTTCACGCCTAGTAGTGCGGAAAATTAACTTTTACTTTGGCTAATAAATTGTTAAGCGACGTGTTAAAAACATGGCCCCAAGGTTAGCGCTCGATGTTTTTTGCAAAACAAGGGTAATACAAAGATGTAATTTTAAACATGTGAATAAAAAAAAAACATGTATATGAAAATAAGTACAGTGAAACCCGCTTATTGTGCGATTTTTGCCCGGTCCCTTGGACAACGCCATTGGAGCATGTGTTAGAAAACCCGGTTAAATTGCGCCCGTTTACAGTGCGATCCCGCATTTAGTGCGACCATATCTTGATCCCCAGAAATAAAAAGTCCGGTTATAGTGCGAATTTTGTTCCGTCTCTTAGGTCGCACTATAACCGGGTTTCACTGTACATTCATTGATACTGTATTACGATATTTTAGATATACTGTAGATACTTACCAGTGCGTAACGGGGCTCGTTCTGAAACAGAGTTCCAACGATTGTCCAATTGAACTTGCGAAGTAGTTCAACGCGTGGGGCGTTGAACTCGTTTTCAGAAGGAACCACTCGGAACAGGTACGGATAGTTGTGTTGAGAAAACATGGGATGAGTGTCGGCGTATGACAACTAAATCCAAAAAAAAATGTAAAAAAAAAAAATGATTGCAAATATATTTTTTTTCCCCATTTTTTTTTACCTGAGTTAAATGCCAAACTTTTGAAGTTTTCGCTATGGGATCCGTGACTGTGGTGCAGGCGGCTCCGAATAACATATATTTGAGTGGGTCCTGGTCAATCATGTCGAAGAACGCTTTCATTCCTACGGAGGCGTTGCACTATTGAAAAAAAAAAATAAAAAGATTTAGTAAAAGTGTTAAGAAAAAGAGCTGAATCGATAGGAATAAAATGATAGTAGTTAACAGCGGTCGTATAAATCTTAAATACCGTAATAGAAAAAAACGTCTACGCAATTAATCTATAACTACAAACGTGACCAAAATATCGGTGAATGGCAAACGCCGAAACCACATTTCGACGTCGTTTGTTTTCTATTTGAGTTCCGCCAACCAGAAACTAACATTATTGTATATACGTGTGTATATATTTTTACTTTATTCTCCTCGTCTCTCCTATTATTTTTGATTCCAGACTCAATTGGTCACATTTTTTTTTTCTTTTTCCTTTTTTCCGTCTCGCTTGATAAGAGATTGCTGATTCAATTTCTCGACTCGGCTAAATTAGCTCTATTCGGCTCAACTTTTGTGCTCCGCTTGAGGTCGTTAACATTCCGCATAAGACACCGTCCACGTTTTTGACAATTCAGCGATTCGCTTGACCATTCGTTAATATAGTTTTTTTTCTTCTTTTCTTTCTCCGTATTTTTGGGGCAATTAAATTGGGTATAACTATTGAATATCGATCGATTGTTGTCGTATACGTGGAGCCAAGAAAGATGATGCGCTGACCTACTTGCGCACTTACTCGAGCGGTAAATGCCTGCTTTAACTGCATTCAAATGTCGCCAAGTCTAAAAATAGTAACAAACAATGTGGGAGAAGTGAGAGAGGGAAGAATGTAAACAAATAAAAGTGAGGGGAATAAAATATGACGTCTACGATGCGGAATTAAATGTAGCGCAAGTATTTTTAGTAACTGTAAGCCCCATACTATATACAGTAGTTAATTTTTTTTTTTTAAAAAGTGACGCGGTTGGTAGTCGTTTCCATCACTATCGCAGGTACCTTATCTGCAGATGATACACGGATGGTTTAAGAGAGGCTGCTGACATGGCAGAGTAATTTCCTGAAAGATTCTGTTTCCGGCAAATTGACGTTTTTATACTTTGTAAACATCATGTTCGGCGCTTTTTCATTCAGCTTTTTAAAATACGCGATTGGAATCATTATTATTATTATTAAGAAAGCACTTTACGTATGTTAAGAGGGCGTCTAAAGTTATTATGCTAACATGCAATTTATCCCTTCGAGTTCAATTTTTATCTGTAATCAATAATTTTTAAAGCATTCGGAAGCGTTTTATAGAAATTGATGTCGATTTTTCGATCAATCTCGAATTTTTGTAACGATTCAATACGAAAATTCTTTTGATGAATAAAATTTCTAACAAACATTTAAGGGAAATAACGTTTTTTTTTTTAAAAAAAAAAAAACCTTCCAATTTTACTAACCGAGTTTTACATGAAAATGTATTTATAGAGTATAGCCTCACGCGAAATTTTTACATATGCGCTGTTAATATTATTTTTTTGGAAACATTTTTTAATATAAGTGAGTGATATTTTTCTGGTTATGAAGCTATTTTTTTTAGATGTCGGAATTTTTTTTTAATACCGGTATGTCATTTTTTCACGCATATGCTATTTGCAATTCTATTTTGAAAGAATTGATAAAAATGATAACATGTCAAACGCACAATCTTTTTTATGTCTTTTTTTAACGAGCGTAAAATTAGAATAATTCTAGAATTATAGGGAAGAGATACATATTAATTCGATAAAGGTATATTAAGAATTTTTAAGCTTTTATCTTTTCGGCAGGTGCATTTTGAGTTTTTACAGTATAATTTTCTCATTTTGCACGATATTGCATTCTATAATCTTATTTGCATTTCCAGGAAAGTAAATTCCGCGTACAACGAGGGACTGCTATATTAAATTACGCTCAATTTTCTATTTGCACGAGTTTCTGCGCCCTAGTTTTTTTTTTATTATTATTTACTTTTACGTTTTTTAAAAATTTTGTTAGCTTCAATTTCTTCAATTTTGATTTTGCGAAGCTTCTTTTGCCGCGGAAATTATAGGGATACTGTACTGAATCTAATTTACATTAAATTAAATACCGTACATTAAATTAATAAAAAAATAATGCGATGTTTAAATACGTTTTGTATTAAGTAATTAATTTTTTTTTACGAAATGAAATAATATTGAAACGTAGATTTTTTAAAAAAACATTATTTAATTACAACGGATAAGGTTTTTGACTGAGCTTTCGTAGCACCGGAATTGCGTTGGGAGGCTTCACTTAAGGGGGAACATTTGAAGCAGCACGGTGAAGCCATCTTATGACATTACCGATTAATGTCTTCGTCGCTCATCTCTTTTAACCGATAAATAAGTTACGAGAGTTAGGCGGTTTTATTATTTATATACGAGCTTTAAACAGACCGCGGACTAATCGAAATATATATATATATAAAAAAAATGATAACCTTCGCCTGATTTTTGATAGAAAAATCTTTTAAAAATATATATGTTTTTTTTTATGAACACTTATTTGTAGGTAGTTTTCTAAAAAAAAAAATCGTTTTGAATAAAGTAAGTTGTAATTTTAGTTTATCCAGTTTCACCCTGTACGTATAAAGTTTAACCGTTTTCCATCAATAATAATAATAAAAAAAAGTTAAGCCTATATTCGCTTTTACGGCGTCTGATGTTTACTCCGCCGCCGCTGAGTTAATACAGTAAGTGCCCTAGCTTTTTCTCATCTATTTCAAAAAGTTAAATCGAAAATAATTTGAAATAGTGATGGAAATAAAATGGCTGCGGAGCATAAAACGATTTGGAGGAAGGGGGGGAGGAAAAAAATAATTTAAAAATCCAGCGGCGCGTTAAAGTATTAATATAGAAATGCATGCATAAGTTTTGTATTCGTCTAGCACACGCGCAATGTAGACGCGTGTAAAACGCTGAAGAGAATGAGAGTCAGTGCCGAAGATGTCGATATTACAATACTCTATTTGTATAAGAATGCGCGTAAACATCAATAGCAGGGCGCGAAAATATTTCTATATATACTGTGTATATATAGGATTTGGAAATAAAAATAGAGCGCGTTTTAAAAATAAAACGAATGGAGAAAAAAAAATCCAATAAACAATTCCATTGGCGTCATCAAACGAGGGTTTTTTTTTATTTTTTTAAAAAAAGAAGTGGAAAAAATAAAAGTAATAAAAAAGACATTTTTTTTTTTTTTTTTTTTGGACGAGAGAAGAAAATATGGAGGGGAAAGAAAAACACGGTTGTGTATGTATTGTCATAGTTTTATCGTTTAGTAAAATGGCATCGGCATAGTTGGCACATCAACGCGAAGGTGATAATGTATTTCAATTTTGTTTACGTGTAAAAGTAAAAATATAATAATAATTTTTTTTCTTCTTCTGCTTCTTCCCGGTGAAATGTCGACGAAACAATATTGTGTAAAAGATAACCACATTTACTAGTGAAAACATCGCGTGACATTTATAACTTGTACACTTGTTATTCAAAGTAGGAACTAGGAAATAAAAATAAAAAAAATGTACGATAAGAAAATGTGAAAAAGATAATAACCGGGTCGAGAAAAAAAAATAATAAATAAATGAAAATGTATGTGTGCGAATGAGACATAAAAAATAAAAATAAAAAGGTAGAGCAGTAAATTTGCGTGAGGATTACGCGGGAATGTAGGTCGATCTAATTAACCAACTTTGCTTTAGAAATTATGGTAATGAAAAATATTTAATTGGGTTGAAATAAATGCAAAAGGCGTGTGGAATTATTATGTAAAAAAAAGAGCAAATACGGTAATTGTAATTTTGGTCGTTATAATTCACCGAGGATGTGGGAAAAGAGTTTGCAACAAATAGAAATTATTATTGCTTCATTATAAAAATGAGATTTTTAGAATTTTTTTTATACGAGTGTTAAAATATCTGGGTTTTTTTAACTAGGTAATGTAGTAAAGTCAACAATGTTTTTTATACGAAGGGAAAAATTGTAGCATTCAACCATGGGCTGATCTTTGTTATTTATAGTTTTATTTTATTTGTTTACCTCGGATGTAACCTAATTTTTGAGAATTCCTTAATACTAGCGAAACTCGGATATAACGTCATAAAATTATTGACACCCCCTTCCCTTTTGAGGTCGTTATAATATTTATTTTGAAATGAATTATATTTTTTAGTTAGCTAAATATGGAATTAGCATCAAAAATTATCGACCAATTTAACTTTGTTTACAAAAATTGATTAAATGGTTCGCAAAATTATTATTTACTACGCTGAAAATAAATTTAATAATTGAAGCCGCAATAATCATAATCCGATAGCGGTACAGTATTCAAGGTTCGGGACAAGTCAAATATTTTCAAACCGCAATATCCAGAATTAAATGAATTGCGCGGTTATTTAGAACGTCATTCCGAAAAGGCTTCATTTGTCCAAATTAGGCAATTAGTTTTGGCGATACGTCATTTCACGTAAAGGTATTGTGAGTACATTCGGTCTCCATTTAAAACGCAATAATTAATAATTTAAAGTTTGCTAATAAGACCAATATAAACTCTTTTAATAATACAAACCCGTTTAAAAATAGCAAAATTTATTTGTGTTACATTATTTACTAGCTCTCAACTTTTGCCATTTCTTTTCGCGTGATTTACAACCGAATTGAGTGACAAGCTTAACAAAAACTAGCGTAACTTCGAAACCAATCGACCGATTTCTACGAGTAAGGCTTTAATGGAAAGTGGAAAGGACGTTCTAAATCAGTGATTCTCAACATAAAATCATTACGCGGGATATATGTATAGCACAAAATTTTCCTTAGGCTGCAACAAAAAAGAAAACTATAGGTTGTGTTATATAAAAAATCCAACATAGTTAAATGCATATCGGAGATTGTAATTCTCAAAGTATAGGGTGCCCCACGGAAGACGTATTTTTTAAACAATTAATAAATAAGTCAAATATTAATGCAGATGAATTTATTTATATATATTTACATTCGGCAACATCTCCGATATAATAATAAAAAAAGAAAATATGGCCTCCGACCGCCAGAACTGAGTAGGCACGTGTTAACGCGCTTAACGAAATTTTTTATAAATCTGGCGCACATGCCGCGATCTAGTCGGCAGGTGCGCTCAAAAAGTTCGCAAAAGCTTTAACCGTCAAATGTGAGTGCGTAAGCGCGCTAACACGTGCCGACTCAGTTAGAGAGGTCATATGCTATATGTTCTTTTTCATTATTAAATCGGACTCGGAGATGTTGCTGAATGTAAATATATAAAAACAAATACATCCTCATTAAAATTTAATTGATTTATTAATTGTTTAAAAAGTGCGTTCTCTTTGTCACACCCTATAGATTGGTCAACTTAGTTTTGAAGCCATTATAAAAGCGAAAGATATTTTCCAGCTTCTTTATTTTATTACCGGGATCTTGCTAAATATTTTATATGCAGTCTTTGCAGTTACAACGAAATAATGCAAAGAGGTACCCAAATTCACCCGCCCAAAAAAAATAAGTTTTGAAATCACTTCTATTTTTTGTATTTTCGATTTTTTTGAAAAATGAGTTAAGACTTTTTTTTTTTTTGGTAAAGTGCAAGCGCTCTATTGTATAGCATTCACAGCAATAATAAATAATAAAAGCCGATAGTATTGACCACAAAACGACGTGAAGATGAGAGCAATATTCGATTTGACGGTTGGAGAAACTTAGGAAATTTCTGTACCACTACTAGTCTACTGCAGCAATATAATAATATATATTTTTTTCATCATCGACGGAGCAAGAAAAAAAAAATATTTCGACGTAAGTCTAAGTTAAGCCGGTATAAAAATCCAGCTTCAATAAATATTGCCTTTTATAATGGTAACAATGTGAGGTGAAGCATCGAGCGTAAGATGTCGCTGTATACAACTCCCTTTCGTCTTCGTTATTCAGTCTCACGCGCGATTTCTCTCATCACTTTGAAGCGAATTAATGAAGCGTCTTATCATTATAAGCCTTATACTCGGTGCATTTTTTTCTCTCCACTCCTCAATCTTTCTTCTATCTTTCACTTCATTCTATTATTTTCTCTCGCTCATTCCCACCTCCGCCCACTTCCTCTTAACCCCTTTCCAAACACGCTACAAATACCAAAAACATGTATTTCGATGGCTTGTTGTTCCAAGCGTAAATAAACACTAGCTAAGCGCTGCGCCCTCGAACCAACCAACGACGGGCCCCAATTTCTCCATCTCACGCACACAATACGTTTTTGCATTGTAACACGTGCTATTTACGTCGTGCTGCAGTTGTCTTAATTAACGGAGCGTATTTATGTCGACTTCGATGACGTCACACACTGGTTGGAACATTAAATGGGCGTAAAAATAAATATACGCTATATCGAGGTCTCGTAAATGACTTCCGGTTGAAGGAGACGATCCGGCGTTATGAGCTGTTGACGAGAGTAAACGATCAATCAAAGGAGCTGCTGGGATGGGTGGGGAAGATTTTTATTAATTTGTTGCGATTGATAATATTTGTGGATAAATGGCGTTTATCTTCGTCGTAAATATTATAGTACCGACGAGTGGTAGGGTAAATACATTTGACGAGCAAATAAAATTGTACGGTAATATTAGAAAAAAAAATATCCTTGAGATTGCAATCAGATTCTGCGTATTTTTAAAACTGCATTTTTACAATGCGATATTATTAATAATAGATTCTGTTTCGCTTTTGCGCACTCGCATTTTCGAAGTTGAGCTTTTTTTCATTTAAAAAATATTTTTTTGATTAACTTTTACGAGTACAGTGAAACCTCTCAACGGAGACCACCGTTGGGACCGACGAAAACTGGTCTTCAAGTGGAGGTGGTCTTGAAATA